>JAECUM010009320.1:0-76024 GCA_016617855.1 Megalonaias nervosa | reverse complement strand
AAAAAAAAAAAAAAAAAAACAATAAGAAAAAAACCCCACGAAGAGCTGAACTTTCTTTCTCTCTCATATATCGGACCTTATTTTATTTTGATCACAAGGTGCAAGAACAAAAATACAATGGAATACAGATACATCCTTCTCTCAAAATCTCTCTTCACCCTACCAAAAAAACCTGGAAAAAGCATTTTAGTATTAATGATGCAATTTCCCTATTGCTGATAATCTGAAATAGCATACAGTGATACTTTTAATACTTACGAAACCGGAAGTTATTATAATTTAATTCCACTCTGCATTGTGAGTTTTATCCTATCTGTAACTCAATAAATTTTTGGGTTAGCGTCATTATATGTAGCTAAAAGTACATAATACATTTAAAATACTTCATGTAAACAAATTTGGTACTTTTAGTTACATTTAATGATCACGATTTGAAAGGTTACTGAGTTATAGATAGGATAAAATTCGCGATGCTGTATCGAACAAAGTGAAAAACACAATCTGAGGTATTGATCTGGCCTTGTCTTATACTCAGAATTGACTTATATATGGATGAAATTTGCCAAATTTGCTGATTCGACTTATGCTCCACATTGACTTATAGGCCAGCAAATACAGTACTTCACAGCATTTTTTTAAAAAGATAAATATCCCTAAAGTGGACATTGGTAAAAGCTATATTTATCAACCCTTGCACATGGTAGGAACAGAATTATTTGGCCTGTTGGAAAGAATCAAAATAATTGAAGTGCACAAACAAAATTTATGCACAGCTGCCAACCCCCAAGTACAAAAATACTGATTGCTTATGACAAAAATACTGATTTTCTGGACCAAATACTGATTTTTAAAATTTTAATGCATATGTAACTATTTACAACTTATACAACCATCAGTAAGGTAGGACAGTGCCTTACATAATTATTTAATGTCAAAGATGTATGTGTTGCACACTTGCACCTTTTGGACGGGCACCCTGTTGCATTCAGGTGCCCATTCAGAAGGTGCAAGAGTGCAACACACTCAGACACAGGCTGTTTATAGGACCCTTTTCCACACCTTGTTTATTTTTTTCAATTATTATCGATTCATATGTGCCAACTGTCATTGATAATCTCAATTCTGTGTGATTTTCTTACTGAACTGTTTCATTCTTGCATATGAGTAATCCTTTGCTATTTTACCGTCTGGAAAAAGCGTGCAAAATAAATTGCCAGCAATACTAGTAACTGAAAGAGGAAGGTATGTTTCTAAAAGAAATTTAATAAACCAAATTTCGATCGAATTACATCAAGGTTCTCTCTGGTATTTATATACATTCAAGTTCAGGCTGAGTTGTGTATGATGAAGCAGCAAGCTGATGTTTATTAACTTTCGTGCTCTTGTATTTTATTTGCGCCTCCATGCCCAATAGCGAAATCACATTACACAATTTCCAAAACGTAAAGTCTTCTCTTTTACTAGATGATTTCACAAATCTAAACAAGACGGCACAACTGTCCTTTCAGTTCAGCTTTCTTGTCTTTTCTTGTGAAAATTCTGAATATTCTGCTTTCCTATTCAACATGATTAGAAGTTGAATATTACGAAAATGAGACACAGTGGTAGCGGTAACTGTTTGCGAAATCCAGTATGGCAGATAAAGACAGGCATGGTAGCCTCGATTTCGAATGAACCAATCATACTGTAGAACTGTATTCCTATATACATGCGATACATTTCTATCATAATGGAACCGAGTGTCGGTTCTAAAGTGAAAATTGCAAGGAAATTTTTTATTATTTTTTTTAAATTAAAAAACGTATTTTTTGCAAAAAAAATGTACACCCGTATTCAGGTCCAAAATATGGGACAAATATGGAAAAAACGGGACAGTTGGCAGCTATGTCTATGTAGAAGCTGAAAGCATCGATAAAAGACTTCAAAATTCTTCTAAAAAACTCGATGCTGATATAATACCCAATGAACTGATCTCGCAGTATGGTAGCCAATGTTCCCCAACTCTTAGATTGGTACCTTATTCAATTAATAAGTAGTAGTCTTATAAAAGTAGTGGAAGGGTTCACCCGTGCATAATAATAAAAATATTCCCTATGTTTTATCATAAACAACAGCTGATCGTATCACACAACTAAATGTCCATACCTTTCCATGCTTGACAATGTAGTCAAAGAGTTCACCCCCTGAGACATATTCCATCACCATGAAGATATCACTAGGTGTGCATATAACCTGATATCTAAAAAGAAGGAAATTACAATATACATTTGAAAAATTATTTTGTTCATCACATAATAAATTCTGAAGTTCTGAATAGCTAGCTACATGCATTTAGGATAGTATGCATTTTCCCTTGATAATGGGATGGTATACTTGACCACAGAAATTATACATATACATGTAATACATGTACATGCAATTTCACTTACTATCAAAACTATTTAAGAAAATGATGATATACATGTTAACTAATTTAACATGGAAAACAATTCAGTGTCTAAAGTGGTAAAAAATTTGGCCAATTAGATGCAAGATCATATAAATATGCACAAGCATTGCACATAATAAAGTTCATCAACATCTAAACACAGTACCATTTGACTACTGACCTAGGTTTGATTAAAATTAAGTCTGAAGCACAATCTCTTGAGCAGAAAGCTCAGTTGATCAGACATACAGCACTACTATGCACAATTCTTGCACATAATAAAACTGAATTGATAGCTTGACGGCATAAGCCTATTTAGTGAATCTGATGAAAACTTCACCAGAAATAGAGTTGCCAAAGTCTTGAAAAACACCTGTAATCAGATGCAACAACACATCATTAATATGCACAGATCTTAATCGTCATTTGTTCCTTCAAAGATCCTGAACATTTACGTTTATTTAGTAAGTTTACATAAAACAGGATCAAAAACAATGTCTCTAACATTCCAAGAAGCTCAGCCAATAAAATCCAAAATTACCTAGTTAATGTGTGGATCTAGTTCATTATCAAACTCATGCAAGAGCTCAATATATATTCCAAAACTGACTTAGAATATGGGTTCCAGAGTGGCAACAATCTCAGCCTATCAGATGCAAGAGCACCCTGTTAATATGCATGGACCCTGATCATTTGAGAATTCCTCAGAGAACTTGACATAAAAGGCTTTATTTCAAGTTTTATCAAAAGTGGATCCAAAATATGGTCTCAAGAGTGCAAACAATAGCTTAGGCGATCAGATGCAAGATGACCTCGTAAATATTTGTTGATCTCAATCATTATCCAAGTCTTCTGATATCATGATGAGACAAGCCCATTTTCCAAGTTTGATAAAATCACAACAGAAAGCAAATTTTAAGTATATTATGCTTCTCTGAGAATACTTACCCAGTCACATTATGTTAGGAACATTAGCCTACTAACTTGAGATAAAGGGCAATAACTCTTGCCCATTACCTCCCCTTACCTCTGCTAACTGTTCCTAGCTTTTGACTGAATGATATACTTATGCAGATATTTGCATGGTGGGGTGTTTGGGAGGGTTTTTAAGTAATGTGAATGGAAAAGTATTCTCAGAGAAACTTACTTAATAATTTGCTTACTCCTTAAAATCTGTTCCCCAATCACATTACAATAAGAGAATAGGTAATAGGAGGTGGAAATGCTGAGCATCCAACCCCTATCTCGGGTATCTTTCTAGGGAATGAATGGCTGGATTCCTCATGCAAACAACCCATTACTTGACCTGTGACCCCTATATATGGTTAAGAAGATAATTCTTGAAATCTTACCTACAAAATTTCACTGACAAATTCAGCAAAGCTGATAGGTTGTGCTGATTGTTTTAATTGGATCTGGCAGTCATCTGGACTGCTACCACTGGAACTACCAGTTCAAGGTTTGCCTCTGTAAAGCTAAATCTCTGAGCTAAAAACTCTAAAAGGTTGACTCTGCATGCCAGCCAACAGCCTCTATTATATCTATGTCAAAATATTCTGTCTGAATGCAAGGCTCGCAAAGATTCCTCTAATCTTACAAGCAGTAATCTTTGTCAGGCAACTGATCTTGTGAAACCTCAGAGTACACTGAGCATATTACCCATTTCAGCTACAAAGCAAGGGCTTGAGGGGTGATATCCTGTTTCCCTGCATTCACTGGACAAAAGAAGTGTTTGCACATGCCAGGACTTGTCTCCGTGCATTTCAGGTAGTGCTTGAGTGCACACACAGGATCTTGCATGACCACTGCTTTCGACCTGCCTATGGAAGAAAGCAAGTTAATGGCGACTCGTCAGTTACCAATGGATGGTAACCTATTTTTGGCTACAAGCCTGGTTGTGTCAAGAGGACCACCGAACCATGTGATCTGAACTAAAGATAGTTTGGTCAACAGAAAGGGCATGTAGCTTGCTTCCCTGGAGTGCTGAAGCTAAACATATCAGGAAACATGTTTTGCATGATATTAACCTTAGCAAAGTGTGGGCTAAAGGTCTGAATTATTCAAACTGAGCCATGTTAAAACCCAAGACAGATTCCATTTTCAAAAAAGAATGAAAGATTTTGGTCAATTGAGATCAAACTGGCTAAAAGATCTGATAGACCTTTATCATACCCAATATCATGTCTACCATGATGCCAGAATGTGTCCAATATCATGGAACGGTACCCTTTGATAGTAACTGGGGTCAACTGTTTTTCTTCGAAGAGCCGGAGAAAAAAGTCGGCCAGTTGAGGAACTGAGGCACCCAGAGGGACAATCTTACTGACACCAGTCCCCAAAAGCACAACACTTTCCTTCATAAGCATTCAGAGTGACGGCCTTCTTGCTCTTGCAATTCTCCACAATTGAAGGTTTAAACTGTCTGTCTTGCAAGGCAGTCAAGATGAGAGCCAAACATGCCGGGTTGGTACACCCCTGACCATGGTTGTTTAAAAAGATTCA
Source organism: Megalonaias nervosa (assembly GCA_016617855.1). Classification (NCBI taxonomy): domain Eukaryota; kingdom Metazoa; phylum Mollusca; class Bivalvia; order Unionida; family Unionidae; genus Megalonaias; species Megalonaias nervosa. The sequence continues at coordinate 71,094 of JAECUM010009320.1, read as the reverse complement.
GGTTTGTCAGAATCTTCAGAGGCAGATCTATCACTAGATGAAACAGGACTTGTCCCATCTGAGAGGGGAGAGGGACTATCAGAATCATCTTGCATTTCTGACCCTGTTACTTCTGGATTATCTTTGGTACCTGGATCTTTGGGGGGGGGGGAGGCAATTGCCTACAACAATGACCAAGCTGAATCAAATCTGTTGCCACAATGAATAAACCAAGGAGTTGCAAGAACTCTCTCAGTAAAATCCAAGTCCTGTTGGAAATGGTCTTGACGAGTTCAACAATCCTGACTATGTGAACACGAGGATGCCGTACCAGATTCAGGCTGGTGATAAACTCCATACCCAGAACAAAAGCTGGGATTAACAGAGGTTGGACCTTTCCCAGTTCACTAGAACGCCTAGATGATTTAAAAGAGAGAGGAGATCATTCCTGCCTTGGGACAGGATAGAACTGACCCTATGTTTCTAGAGGATGTTGTCCAGGTGCACTACCATTGTTGTAGAGGAAGCTGATCCAAACAGGATGATGTAATCCATAACCTTGGTAACAACCCAATGGCTGATGTTGAGGCCAAAGGACTTTTAACTGATAAACTGCACTACTGTAAGCAAAATGGAGAAATTTCTGTGATGCAGGGTGGATAGGAACTTGAAAATATGTGTCAGTCAGACAGAGACTGGTGGCATACTCGTCCCATCAGATGGAGAGACAAATTGATTTTTCTGTCTCCATCTTGAATTTTTTGTAGTGCAATTAACTGGTTGAGGCAACTCAAGCTGATGATCAGCCTCTACATCACGTTCCAGAGAGGAAACAGCTTTGAAAAAAAACACCTGGTGACTGTGGTCTCTGCACAATCTTCCATATCCTGTTTTTGACGGGTTACCATAACTCCTTTAGTAGAAAGAAATCCTGCCCCCAATCTGACATTATGTCGATGACGGGGAGGGGATTGGATAAATCAAACCAATCTCCACTCTGAAATAACCTGGATCACCCAATCATTCTGAGGGAATAGGGAGATCCAGTGAGATGGAAACTGGCTGCCCACAGGTAGGATGTCTGCAGTTGGTCGGGAGGGTAGGTCATTATTTATGGTTAGGAGGCTTCAAGATAGAAAAATGATTCACAGCTTACTGAAAAGACCCTTTGTCCCGAGGCCACTTAATGCCACTTAATGTTCCTCTGCAATGGTGTGGGCTGAATGTTTCCAAACACCTCTGTGGTTTGAGTGGCAAGTTGGAGGGGCTGTTCCTGAGTTGCATGCCACCAAACTTCTTCAGTTCTTCCTCCAAAAAGCAGCAGTCACCCAAATGGTGTCATCCGTAAAGTCAGGGTATGATGAGGTTTGAGCGACATGGACCACAGAAAAGCATCACATTTATATCATGTCTACGTTGGTCAAAGCAGTAATGCATTGGCCATGGCATGGTGATCTGCCAGAGTAATGACTCTAGCAATCCTAGCCATCACCTCCCAAACGTTGTCAATGAGGCCAAATCTACCATTGAAGATGTAGCTACTACGTTCTGGACTAGCTTTGACGTGGCATGGAACACATTTTGTCCACTTTATAAAAAAATGCAGCGAAAATATGAATGGCTGCAAGACCCTTGTCAAGGGCTGGGAGATCAGTACTGAAAGCATCTGAGTGAGTTCTATACCAGCAAGATGAGCATGTCGCTGGACCTTGACCTTCTGTTTAGAAAGCCTTAAAATTTCCCAGGTCACCAATTCTACCCGAAAGAAGATCACTGATCTCGTTAATTTTAGCCAACTGGGGAAGGAACCGAATGCCTTTCTTCCTCCTCATCTACATCTACCTATGCATTAACTTCATAGTTGAGAAGCAGCAAGGGGTGGAGGGCATTCTTAAGTTGAAAACACCCTATAAAATACCTCAAATGCTTCCTTAACGCTAAATTTAGTCCATTCCATGGTCATATCTGAGCATGGCTGATCTGAAGAAGCTTTGCCACACCCGCTGCATGTCACATCCCAATCTGGGTCTGTTTGCAGCTCTGGATATGTCATACCAGGTGGCATCAATGACTCAATTCCATCATCTTTGAAAATGCCATTATCTCTCACTGTGGATAAGCAGTGAACATCTGGAAGTCCAGCACCGCTGGAACTGCCGGCTGGTTTGTAGTGTATGGTCAGCCTGGATGCTGGTAGTATAGAAGATGGTCCTACTATCACTTGTATTGGCCGCTCCAAGGCTTGACAGATTTTTCTCATGAAATCATAGTACAGGTATGTTGCCAACAGTATGGGTAAATTGATGGATCTGTCATTAAAATCTCCAATAAGTCCTAGTTGGCTGGACTGTTTCAATGAAAAGGTCCCCATGATGGGAAGGCTGGATGGCCAGTGACAGTGAGGTTGTATTATGAATTTGATCCAATGGATTATGAGACAGAAAAAGATAATTTTCATTGTTTAGTAGAGCTGGACTCGCAAGGTAGTAGGTTAACATTCCTAATGTAATGTGATTCAGGAACATATCTGAAGGAGAAATATGGCTTTCAGGTTGGTAACAAGTTCAGCCAATTAGATGCATGATCACCTCATTAACATGTGGTTCTCACTCATTAGCAAACTCATGTGACACCTCAATTATATACAAATTATCAGAACAGTAACTTGATCTAGGTGCTTGTATTGCATCCATTTTAACTGTATGGGCACTGAATCTCACATGACCAGGTGACAAACATGATCCCGTGTCCTTCTACTATCAAACAAGACACAATACATGCACCCAGATCAAATTACTGTACTGCTGATAGTTTATTATATACCCTAAACAATTATTTCAGAATGAAAAAACTTTTCCTGTAGTGTTCGTTGTTTTATTACTCTGATTCACACTACTCACACTCTACATTGCTTTTAAATAGAGCTTAACTGAAGTCTCCCCATTAAGCAAATCTTGTTATGTGACATCATCCCTCACAGCAAGGAATCTCAGTCTGTATCATATCTGCATCTAATACAAGGGTTCAGATCTGCTTCAAGAAAGGTAGCCTTTATCAGGAGCTGTGTAATGATATAACAAAAGCATAATTTCTAAGTTTGATTAGAAATTCTGATTCATAAGGTGTTGGTTGGTTGGTTGCTTGGTTATTTAATAACAGTTCAGAAACATTACTTGCTGTACTGTACCAAGGAGATGTGAGCTAAGTGCCTGTCCCAAGGACACACAAAGGCATTCAACACTGGGTGGCTTGGGCAGGTATTGAACACATGACCCTTGGATTACGAGCCCAACATTTGACAGACTGATCTTCCGACTGGGGCTCAACTTTATGAGTGTGATAACAAGCTACAACAATCAAATACAAAATCACCCAATTAATATGCATGGATCTTACTCACTGTCAAACTTATCAAAGATCTTGATAAAAGAAGCCCACATCCCAAGTTTTATCAAATCTGGTCAGAAATATGGTCTAAAGATCATCTCGTTAATAAGAATTGATCTGACTTATTACTGAAATTGAGATCTTGATGATACAAGCTCAATCCAAAATTTACTCCAGATACAGATAAAGATATGGTCTCCAGAGTGCAAAGGAACTAGAGCACTCAGATACAAGACCACTGCATTAATATGTATTGATCTAACTCGTTAGCAAACTCATTTGAAATCTAAATGATCCATATTCCAGAAATCTGATATTAGATTAAAAAAATTGCAGCCTCCATCCTGGTAACAAACTCAGCCAATCAGATGCAGGATAACCCCATTATTATATTTGGATATCACTGTCTGAGATCTTAATGATATAAGCAGATATTTTAAGTTTGATCAAAACTGGATCACAACTATGGCAATGTTAACAAGGTTGGTCAATTACATGCAAGATAACCTCATTATTATGCAAGATCTCAATCACTATTATACTCATCTGAGATTCAGACGATATAAGCCCATATTCAAAATCAGATCAGAAATATGGACTCCATAGTGTTAAGAAGCAATTGTTCACAGACGGATAACAGATGATGACCAAGAGCCATATCATATGCTCTCTTGGTCTTATGGCCAGGTGGGCTAAACAAAAAGTAATCAAGAAATCATGAAAATTAAGAATCTACACATGGTAAACTCAATTTCAACTCTGTTTTTTTTAAAAATGATATCCAGAACAGGAGCAGAAACTGGATGTCCTGGAATCAGACACTCTCACTACAGAGAGTTCTATATGAAATTGGACAGAAAATATTTGAAAATGTAATTATAAGTGTAACTTTTACATTTTGAATTTTGACCCCTCCCAGAGACAGGAGACATGGCAGCTAATAATTACAAGTTCTGTCTCTCTTTTGGCAGGGTCCATGCAAGGAGGTGATTTGAGTGAAATAGCTTCCCTGAGTCTGTCATTTTGTCAAAAGAGCTATGTTCACTTCACTTTGCACTTATTTCATATCAATGCCCAACACAATATATTAATAATGCAAGTAAACACCCACTGTTATACCAATTTTCCTTTCAAAGTGGAAGAGTGAACATTAGAAAAAGACCTTTCATGTTCTGTAGTCAATCTTAGAACTAATTTGATGATCATAAATGCCATAAATTACACTGCTATCTCTGAATTCCCACTGAAAAATCACACATGATTCTAGAAAAAAAAAACAAAAAAACCCCCAAAACCAAGAAATTTTATTAAGCCAATCGAAAATAAGTTATGACTCAATATATGTCTTCAGATCCATTTACAAATAAATTAATTCATCAAATACTGCCCTTTCACTGATTTTCATGTGGTACAAATTGGCTTAGATTTTGTTGTTGCACTGAATGAAGAACTGAATGATCCAACAAAATATTTGCCATGTGATGCTGAAGCCACCCTCCTCTCCGTTTTCTTTCAACTACATAACATTAACCTAGTAATATAATGTTACCTTTTACATATGTTAGTTTTATTTTAACCCTTCAAGGAAGAAAATAACGGTAAATCATTTTATATCATTTCAGTGTGCAGGTATGTAACAGTATCAGGTAGCTGTCATTTCCACTTGCTACCTTTAACTGATGTTCTGTGTGATGACTATGGATACAGAGAAATAGCATAGAATAGTCAAACAATAAAATTACTGAAGATGAAAAAAAAGATATTAATTGTTACTTGTGTATGAAAATTAGAGTCATTACTTATTCAGACCCATTCTACATTCAAACGAAACTATTGTAAAGAAATGTAAAACCTCATGAAAGCACATCTCATTTTATCATTTGAGCCATGCATGTTTACTCCAAATGATCAACAAGACTGTAAAATAGTAAAACTACTACTTGAAGCACAATTACTAATGAAAACTATGTATACACACTAATTACAGCAAAGTACTGAACCTCACACTCCACTGATATTTGGACAAAACCAATGAATCAACATCACATCACCAGATTCTTGATATGCACAAATGTTTGTCAGATAAACAATCTTGAAATTTTTTTAATTAAACAAGTCCAGCTTTCTGAAATTAACGGATACTTAGATCCAATCTTTCACACATTGTTACATGAGCCATAATTATCAATTCAGCATGAATCAAATTGATTGACGAGGTTTCTAAGTCCACTAATACAGTACAATGATGTTCACCAGTGACATCTTCATCCACTAATACAGTACAATGATGTTCACCAGTGACATCTTCATCCACTAATACAGTACAATGATGTTCACCAGTGACATCTTCATCCACTAATACACCACAATGATGTTCACCAGTGACATCTTCGTCCACTAATACAGTACAATGATGTTCACCAGTGACATCTTCATCCACTAATACAGCACAATGATGTTAACAAGTGACATCTTCATCCACTAATACAGTACAATGATGTTCACCAGTGACCTCTTCATCCACTAATACAGTACAATGATGTTCACCAGTGACATCTTCATCCACTAATACAGTACAATGATGTTCACCAGTGACATCTTCATCCACTAATACAGTACAATGATGTTCACCAGTGGCATCTTCATCCACTAATAAAGCACAATGATGTTCACCAGTGACATCTTCATCCACTAATACAGTACAATGATGTTCACCAGTGACATCTTCATCCACTAATAAAGCACAATGATGTTCACCAGTGACATCTTCATTCACTAATACAGTACAATGATGTTCACCAGTGACATCTTCATCCACTAATACACCACAATGATGTTCACCAGTGACATCTTCGTCCACTAATACAGTACAATGATGTTCACCAGTGACATCTTCATCCACTAATACAGCACAATGATGTTAACAAGTGACATCTTCATCCACTAATACAGTACAATGATGTTCACCAGTGACCTCTTCATCCACTAATACAGTACAATGATGTTCACCAGTGACATCTTCATCCACTAATACAGTACAATGTCACCAGTGACATCTTCATCCACTAATAAAGCACAATGATGTTCACCAGTGACATCTTCATCCACTAATACAGTATAATGATGTTCACCAGTGACATCTTCATCCACTAATAAAGCACAATGATGTTCACCAGTGACATCTTCATTCACTAATATAGTACAATGATGTTCATCGGTGTCATCTTCCTATTCCATGAAGGTCTCCATGACCTGTTTCTGCATACCAGTTGTGGAAACGCAATTTAAATTCTTTGTAGTATTTATTTATTTATTGTTATGTCTAGTGGTTGATGTTGGACTGTACATTAGGCTGGCATAGGCAAAGAAGTGATACCTTCATCTTTCATTGTAGTTAGCATCTTCAAACTTTGATGGTCTCTGTACGTATCAAATACAGCCAATGCTAAGCAAGAGGCAGCCTGTCAAGTGCTTCATTCATGTATGGAATGGTGACATTATCTAACACGAGGGGGTTTTAAGTTGAATTTTACTATTCTTAAGCCACCGTGTTAATGCCATGATTGGCAGAACATACTTAATGTACACTTTTGTAGGCAGTAGATTATGATATGGATCATACACACATGTACTTTAATAACCATGGCTTTGAGTTGTTGGCTCCATCAGCTCCCGTGGATGTTGAGCACTTGGACAAAAACGTGCTCAAGTAACTGATCCTGAATGGATTTTGATTTGTGTTCATACATATAATATTCACTATTGTTTTAACCATTCATGTGACTAATCTGAAGTTGGCATATTTATGGGTTTTTTTTAATTCCTTATTTTGGGTATCTGTAGATAACCAAATCCAAGAATGAAATACCTACAAATGTGCAAATTTTGACAGGATACTCCAATTTAAGTACCCATGAATTTTTTTTCTTCACAAAACCATGAAATTGTGATCCACCAAAAAGGAATCTGACTTAATCAAAAATGAGAAATTCAAGGATCCTTGCCAATAGATGTCAGAAAGACTCAAATTAACAACATCATAAAAGATAAGGAAATATTCTGCAGAAATGAGAAAACAGAAGGAATGTTGAGGGAAAGGTTGTTTCTGCCATGAGCTTTTTGTACCCCAATTTAAATGGCAAGGTTTTCAAATAGTTTTAATAAGAACATTCCACTTGCAGTTCAAATGATTCAAGAAAAGACAACCATAACAAGACAGTTGTAAGAACATACATATGATTAATCACAGTATTCTTTTTAAAATTAACATTAGTAACAGTTTGTATCACATTGTCCACAACATGCATATGATTTGTAAATGAAAATATTCAAGGTTTTAGAATTAGTTGCAGCTTTCTTACTTCTCATGAAATTACTCTTACTTATTTAAGTCCCCTCTACAAAGGCCATCCTTGTTATGATGCCACCTTCCTGCTGCAGATGGGGTGGTCATACAAGGCAACCAATAATTTCAACATTATAAATCTGAAATGTCTATCCTCACTTCTTCCTATTTTCACCAGCTTTGTGCTATTTTAGCCAGAGTCAAGTCATTATACCAAAAGCCCAGCATGAAAAATCCACCCATGACTTCAAATACTCACAACTTGATTATATGGGGGTGTCGGAACAATTTAAGGTTCTGAATCTCCTTTCTTATCTTCCCAACGACATCCAAATTCTTTATCTTCTGACGATTCAAAATCTTCACAGCTACTTTATGATTTGTTAGATGGTGTGTAGCAACTGAAAAATAAATGAGAATAGTAGCTGCATTAACATACAGTAGCTACAGTTATTTTAAATATAATCCTTTCCTGTTCTGTGGGTATTTACAACTATATATAATTCTTTCCTCAATTCAAAAGTTAATCTCTTTATATTCAAATTTCATTATGAACCATGGCCAAATCATCTTGGTCTTGATCAAACTTTTCAAGCATTGATACTGGTCCTATTTTCATGCTTTATAATCATACATTTTACGAATATTCCAACCTATGCATTCTCTCTAAATTATACAAGTTGTGTCCCTTTACAGTAAATCGAGAGTTTACTGCTTACCCTGAATTACCTCTGGCAATTATAATGCTTCTAAGAAAAATAAAAGTATTATAAATGGTACATTACTATAAATAGTACATTACTCTAAAGGATACATTATAAACCTTATGTGCATTATATAGTATTATATTTCTTTGTGAAACCCTCTTTCATTGGTCAGATAACCAGGTACTAAAGAATGTATCCATTTCACTGCCACAAAGAAATGTTGTGTTAAATATTACTATGATACCTCTTTATGTAAATCCCTATTTCATTGGTCAGATACTCTGGAACCAAATATTGTAGTACCTGTTTAACTTGTGTATTACTGCCATCACTAAGCAATGTTGCACAGCAATACTGAATGAAACATGCTATTTCACTGGTCAAGACATAGCAGACATCCAACAGTTATGTAATGTCACAACATGTGCTAGCCTTATTGGTGTTAAGACTTTAGCTGAAAGGTTTTCATTTTCCCTATTATCAGTGCTCCATAATCAGTGTGGGCTCAAGGGTTTCCTGAAATTTTTTTTTGTCCTATGTCCCCAAAACCTTGACTCTGTGTGCCCCTGGCTTTATAACAATGTACATGTATCTGGCAATGAATACATGTACATTCAAGGTTTGTAATTGTCAGCCAAGTTGGAATTTAAAGTGTTTGATGGCCAATAATGTAACATATTTTTGGGTTAAGTCACCCTTTGGCAGAGATGAGTTAATTTATTTTGAGGTCAATCTTATGCCAAATGTGACTACATTTATGAAAATATTTAATTTGTCATTTAAAATAATGATTTGCTTGTCTGGAAATAGAAATAAATCAGAAAACATAGTTATTTCTTGAAAAAAATGCTGGTAGATAATAAGTGTTAACTAAAGTTAACTGACAACAATGCAAGAAACATAAAATTCCATGCTGCAGTCCATTTTTGGTTAACCAGATATTTAAACGTTAATATTTTCATGAGTTATTTGAGCACATAATAAAACTTACTATAATAATGTAGGTGTCCAAGGAATTACTGAGTGCAGTATGTACTGTTATTTTCCCTTGTAACTCTTAAATGGTGTGTATCCCACAAATCTGGAGAGTGACAGTGTTCCTGCCCTTGGGATCCTATGTGCTATAATTTATTATGTCAGGGGTCATGCTACCAGGTGAAATGGGCCACTATTGCCTAAAAATGTAAACTTCGCCTTTTCTGTTTGGAAAGCGAAAATGACTTCACCGTGTGAATTTCTTTTAGACGTACAATGAGTTACAGTAGTTCATGACTTTTGAGACGCTCACTACTCTGACAGTGTAGTGTTATAGCCCAAGGCAAAATGTATGAAGTGTTGATACCAACTGCACCAACAACCAAATTACTGTACATTCACAGTCATGTGTTTTAATAGCCGACTGACCATTAACCCTTTCCCAAACAAGTTATTGTTGCTCAATTTTCATAAGTCAGGCCTACCACTGATGATGAAACCATAACTTCTTTTTCAATACTTCAACATCAAGCTGTAAATAGTAATTTCTGTTTTAAGAACATAAATCACTGGCAGGCACTTTCTAATTTATTTCCTTTAATTGAAGATTTTAACTGCAGTGTTTGCTTTATTTTCCTCAAAATCATCTTTAAACTGTCAGTGAACCTATAATGGTGGACACTGCTGCGTCTTGGAAATGCTACTTGATTAGATATTTTCATAAATAATTCGGCAAAATGATTCAGGAAAATATACAATTCATAAAAAGCAAAGTCAAAATATTATGTGATAGAAGATATAACTTAAAAATGTAACCACATAGGTCAGAAACATATTGAAAAATGGTATGCTGTAGAATTTGAAAAGCACTGCAACTCCGTAAGATCAAGGATATGTTCTGACATCTATTTTTGTGAAAATATGAAAAAACAGTGAAGCAAATACTATTTAACCAATGCTTGACATTACTGTAAGTATGTAGGCAAATAATAAACCAATAAATTTGCAATCCTATCAATCAATTGTTGTATCAAAGCAAGAAATTCGGTTATTACACCACTCCCTCGATATCTCACGCACTGATAACTCGCAAACCCGCTTATAACACAGGGTCATGTGTGGATCCCATTTATTTTATAACTATAAGTTTAAAAATGACCCCTATTTGTTGAACTTGAGGAAAATCATGATCACAATTGGTAAATGACATTTTGAAATATTGCTTGTTTTATCGTTATAAACAGTAGATAGAGGCTAGAAATCTGAATCAGCACTATGAAACTGTCAACATTTAGTAAGAAGTTATATTTTTTTTCATATTTTCTTTCCAAACCACATTCCTAGTATACCAAAAATAATACCGTAAATAACGATATTCAACGAAATGTCGATCAATGAAAATGTTACTTACTCCTACTGGAAGCAGTACTTTAATAAACAAAAACCAGCTAAATAATTTTTTTTATCCAGTGAAATTTGTATTTTACTTCTACTGTTTAGTTAAGTTTAAGTGTAATGATCATAAAAGCAATGTACCCTCTTGTAATCAAACATAAAATGTGTCAATCTAAAGCCATGTCAACAAGTGTTTCTCTGAGAACCTAAATAAGTGCCGACCATGTTTTGATTGCTGACCTGTGGAAGTATTTGTTGTATTGTTGCACTAAATTAAAAGCTGGCCTCCTTTCTATTATCACGTTAATTGCCTCTTTTGTATCAAATAAAGGACGTGGAACAAAAGAAATGTTAAAAGGCATGCAAGTCCTACATGCATAAGGTCTAGCGGCTCCGTTCATAGGTCCTCAAGCTACTCAATCATAAATGTGCTAAAATATAGCAAGGCAACCAAGCAAACTGAATACTCTGTGAAATAAAGATCTTTGTTTCGAAGATATGGATCATTCTGAAGAAGCGAGTTCCAGTAAAATCCTAAACTGTTACTAAGAAATATCTTCAAGGGTGAGAAGTTTCGCTAATATTTGCAATGAAAATCACAGCGTCATTATTTTACCAACCGAAATGCACAAAGATTTAGTTTGACGTAGACAAAAGTACAAAGATTTAGTTTGAATAAGATGACTGTTACACAAAATTAATGTCCTGAGCTTTTGGAAAAAATAAACTTGTTTTGAAGTGTATCAATGGTTAATCTATTTCCCTGTTTTGTACACTCTCTACTTCGAACTCTGCTAGACCATAGTAAGTGGGAATCAGACTAATTAACAACAATAAAAATTCAGTGACGTAATACACAAATGTTTTGCATAAACATGAAGGTTCTTGAAATCAGTTGGAATAATGTTAACGATATTTCATATGTTCTGCATCTTGAAAATAAGTAATTTACACAGAATAATGAACAACCTCATTAGAAAAGTGCTTTATTGACAGTTATTCTCAAAGCGATTATAAAACTAGTATTCAGCCATTAAATATCCCATTTCTCATGCCCCCCCCCCTTCTGTCATCAGAGATTGCACTTCTTATTATTCCCTTTGTAATTTGCGCCCTCGCTTATAGTGCAGTCCCCATTTTTGGACACCATTGTGTGCAAGTTATCGAGGGATAGGTGTAAATTAAGAAAATCACTCTTTCTTAAAATAGATACCTGTTCTTGGTTGTGTCAAATTTGGGTGGAAAGAAGGGTCTAGTTCAGTCATACATCAGTATTAATGCTTCATTGTGTTGTGCATGAATAGTCAGAATAATATTTAATGAAATCAGGATGAATGGTATGGTATGAAGTTACTTGAGCCTTTGCTCCAACTACATGTTACCTGGCTTTTTTTCTTAAAATGTAACCAAATAAATTTAGTTACAAATTTTATTTTATAACATAATAAAGTATTGGCTGAAAAAAGGTTTTATTTTGGTATAATGGGTGTAATAAATGTGAGGCCTAAGAAATGCAAGCCCCTACATTTCTAACATTTCCTATGGTAAAATTCAGCTGGAGTTGTGCAAATTCACCATTTTTATAAGTCTTTTGTATTCTCAGTCGGGGATTGAACCCGTGACCTCCAGCATCCGAAACAGACACTCTAACCACTAGGCCACTGGAGCAGTCGAATTCAGAGGCAAAAAGACCCCGAGGTGTACATGTGGTCATTATAAGAGTGCATTAAATGAACAAACTTAGCTTTCATTATTGTGTTGATTTCCTAGTGTATCAAAATAGTAGTGTGTGTGACTTTGAAATCAAGATACGTTGATAGACAAAACGCCATTTGCAAAATCTGGATAAGTTAAAGGGCAAATTGATGAAGATTGTAATGCGATTCAGAAGAGAGCTGAAGTTGCTAGAACTGACAGCTCAGATGGAGCAGTAGCCAAGTATAAGTGTGGTGTAACGTTTGGAATAAGGCCTTTCCTTCAGTTGACAAAATTCAGTCTCACTCTAAATGGACAAACAAGAGCTCTATGTAAGTGACGTAAAGAATTTGGAAAATTAAACTCAATAACAACCACTGGTGGTTCTTCTCATCAGGACATTTAGCCACTTCAGGTATGCCCAATATGCTTATGGGGCATGCAACTTTTTCTGGTGGGACTCCTATTTATACCAAAATAGGAGTCCTGGACTCCTAGTTTTAAAATCCTTGAGAGACCTCTGATCTACAGTTATTGCTTAGTTTATGCAAATTACTTTTCCAAAGGAAAGCATTGTTTAGACAAATGAATATCATATGAATCAGCGTGCAAATTTTTTTTATCATGCTAGTAATCAAGGTTCTCGATTCATGGCAACAGTTTAACTCAGAGGTCTCATTACATAAAATTGGTATGCAATGAATAAAAACGTACTAATGTCGACAAAAACAATTAGATATCTTAGTTTCATTAGGGGACTTAACTCTTCTTAAACCGACCTTGGCATTCCTTGGTTACCATTGCGTTAAAGTCTGAAAAAAGCAATCAGACTTTAATTTGTGGAAACATGTCAATATAGGCTGCCAAGTGTACAAGATATTCCTGACACTTTGGCCTCTAGTTCCCCTCTCATTCGACCGGGGAACACATTACACAACGCTGTTCTGTTTCGGGGAAGACGTCAACCCAAACTATATAAATATCAACCCTAGCAAAATTTCCTCCCATAAGATTCTATATAAAGCACAAAACCCTACTACTCTATAATTCACTACAAATCTCTCCCATCTTGGCAAAAAACCTATGTGATTTTCAATAGTCTCAGTAGCGGCGTAATTTGATGTTAAAATAGAATCTGTAACAGTTACATGTCATGTCGAAATACGGGAGAATTGTTAGTAACCGCTTCTAGCTGGTTTTTCTATCCGTCGGATTTTGCAAAATGTTATGGGCACTTTTTCAATGTATTTTTACACATTCAAAACAAATTAAATATAAATCGTTCAACCTTGCGTGTCACACGACACACGCCCAGCACATGCTGTTGTTTACATTAAGTAAATGACCTTGAGCCAGTATAAAGAACCAACTATTTACACCGCCCCGCCATGTGACACTTGTTTACAAACCAGTAATTCCTGCAAATCCCCATCTTAAACCAATGCCACTCAATATGTGGTTGCAGCTGTACCTACTTTATTACGAATACTCACTTTTTACTTTTCCAAATGTTCCTACACCTAGAGTATCCCCTATAATATAATGCCCTATTTTCACTTGTGCCTGCTGTGTTTTCTCCGCCATGTTTACTTTTCTGACAGCTCTCCGCATGCTGTAAACAAGTCACATGATGTCCGAAAGTAACACATGATGTTCATTCAATGACTTTTACAAATATTATTGACTTCTGAATTTTTTATTTCAGTTACAACAATCCCCTATGCAGGTAATAAAGTTAGAGACATGCATACATTGCCAAAGTTTACCGATTTACGATAACTGTACTGAAACATTATCCAATCAAAATTAGCTGCAGATGACTGTGGCTATTCGCACGGTCGCGGTGCACCTTAACTGGAAAAGGCTATTCGCACGATCTGGAAATGCTTGCGTGTCTATAATGTGCGTAAAGCTAATTTGTTCAGCTACCGTGTACCAGATCAGTGAAATATACCCATTTGGTAACTAATCGAGCCAAATAAAAAGATATTTACACCCTTTGTTAATTTGTTTTCCTCCGGAATTTGTTCTTGTCTTTATTCCATTTCTTTTTCAAATTAAAAAAATAAATGTACAATCAGCAGGGAAAAAAGGGCCGGTCGGGTAAACAGAACGAAACATGCAACTTTTGTTCTTTTTTCTTGGCCTTACCTTTAATTCCATGTTGGCAGTCATTGCTTTTAAACTTAATTCTGCTAGAAATATAAATTTTCCCGTAAATATTGAACGAATCTATATCTCGGAGCATTGCTTATTATACTGGTCATTAGTATTAATACATGTTCGGCATGATGACTTATTAATTTCATTAGTCTACATATTTAATGATAATAAATGAATCACCTGACAGTGTAATTCATTTTTGGAGGCCGCAAAATTTTGGCGTCCTAGATGGATAATTTGCCTGTTTGGTTAAACCGGCTCTGTTAATAGTACTACTTGGACTACAGTGATTGTTATATTGGAAATTATATTTCTTTGCTTATGTTATGGCTGTCTATTGAAAACGAAATAAATTGTTAAATGAAAATTGAATTATCTAATATATTTTGGTGTTGGAATAACCACTAATTCACACTATAACCATTGACAGTTTGCACAACATATAATTATTATAATCCAAAATGTTGTTAGCGAACAGTAGTCGTGCGAAGTGTCTGATTTAATGATATTGATGGGTATATTTTATGTTTAGTTGAGTTTACATCATTCAGATTATTTTTTGACTCTTCCCCTATGAGGCGCTGTAGCGGACAAAAGCTGGTCCAATCAGAACGTTGCCGTTGAAATTTTAATGTCAGATGTCCACAATTCCAATTGCACGTGTTGTATCAAAAATGCTTGTCCCGTAAAGTTCCATTTTCTAGGTCGAGATTTTAGATTGTATCTGTTGAATTAAACAGTAGTGGTTGAAAGTTATATTTTCTATGTTGAGGTTTTAGATTGTGTTGTCAAATTACACGGCGGTGGTTTAAATTTCAATGTCATACGTCCAGAATTCTTAATTTACGTATTGGTCATATAGTTTATGTTGAAAGTTCCATTTCATATGTTGAGTATTTAGATTTTATTTCGATGTCCAATGTCGAGTTTTTTGATTGTATCTTTTGAATTACACAGCGGTTGTTGAAATTTTAATGTCATATGTCGAGAGTTTCAATTTAACATGTTGAATCACATTGATTGTGTTGAAAGTTCCATTTAGCATGTTGAATTTTTAGATTGTATCTGTTGAATTACGCAGCGGTGGTTGGACATTTTATTATGCTTGTCAGAATTGTTATTTTATATGGTGAAATGATGTGTTGGTGTTAACAGTAACATTACACAACGTCCACTTTAAAAATTCAAAATAATATCGAGTATTAAGATATATCATTCGTGTATTCACTTATGAGGCGCATTACATTTCATACATTTAAAGTTTGAAAGTTACCATTCACAGGTCGAGAATTACTATGAATTTCTTCGCTTGAGGTCTCTCTCGTGAATAGACCGCGTTGTTTGTAAACAAGGAGGCTGCTTCTCGTTGCTGTCAAATTCAACAGAAATGAAATATAAATACTCGCCATATGAAATGGAACTTTTATCACAAACAGTTACATACAACGTGTGAATTAAGGATTCTCGACATATGATATTGAAATTTCAACCACCGCTGTGTTATTCAAAATATGCACTGTAAAACGTCGACAAGGAAATATATCATTAAACCACCACTGTATAATTCAGTATATAAAATCTAAAATAATATCTAAAATCTCGATCTTGAAAATGGAAATTTGAGGGCATGCAATTTGATCCAACATGTGATATTGGATTTATCGAAATTTCAACTGCAACTTTCTCATTCGACCAGCTTTTGTCCACTACGGCACCTCATACTTCCCTAATATATTCATGGGTTGCCGTGCAGGGTAATCTTGCATATTCCGGGGACACTGTGGCCGTGCGAATAGTCGTGGTCAAATGTTGGTACAAGGTGGCCGTGCGAATAGACACTTCCTCTCCGCCTTAATTAGGGAAACCCCTTCCAAAGGGAATCCCAGTGCACGTACGTCTTTGAAATGTTTAGCACCAAAGAGCAACTGGAAAAAAGAACTGGACCTTATGGAATTGGAAGATTTAGTTATTTACAATCATTAGTAACTGAATTTCAGGATACCACAAGCGATGGTTGGCAATTCTTTGATAGTGTGCGTGTGTTTGTTGTCGAAACAGGCTGTTTCGGACCATGGCTGATTCGGCCCAGGCTTATTCGGTCCAAATTACGGGATGATTCGGACCAGATTTCTGGCTGATTCGGACCAGATTTTTGGTTGATTCGGACCACGTGAAATATAAATAAGTTTCCTCTGAGATTTAAATCTGACACTTAGCCTGGGACGCTGTATTATCGCGGTACATAATGTTGTTATCGGTACATATTAAAACCGTTTTGTTGTTATTGCATGGTTACATTTTGTGAAGTTTCTGTGACTTGCCCTCGATCTATTCCTATAAAAATTCTCTGTCAATCGAAGCCCGTAAATGTACAAAAATGCAAATATAGTGCATGACCCAGATTCAAAAACCAAGGGGGAAGAACTCTATATTATCGCTGTATTTACATAACTTGGGTATGGTAGCACGCACGCATGATAATAAACGTAAATTTGAACTAACCTTTAATAATGAATGTCCACGCTTGCATTGGCTCAATATTTCCACATAAAGAAAAGGATCCAGTGATTAAATGGAATACACAAGTATAATTAAACTTGAAATCCATGAATAAAAACACAATAAATTGTTTTAAAAAATTAACTTTATATGAATTTTAAATGCAATGTGGGCAAAGAAATGAGCTATGACACCTAACAACTGATGTTGCACAACAAAATGAAAGGTGTGTCCAATGCTGACAATTATCACACTGTGCCCACTTAATAATCACAAGATTAACACAACCCCTAAGTGCATGTGGCTGATGTTTGTGACATACACAGCAGTTTGAAGATTCATCCTCAGATACAGAAAAGCTGTCTTCACTGTCCTCAAAATTGTTTTTATCATCATCGTCTACATAATATGCAGAGGGACCAGGTTGAGGAGAAGAAGGGATTGTAATCATAGTTGATGTTTTCGAAATTTTGGAGGCTGTAGTACAAGATTTCTTTGAAAATGTAGGAACTATTCTGACACTAATTAATTCTTTACTTGCCGACTTTACAGATGAGAAAGATGATTTCCTGACACTGAGATTTGTGGATTTGTCTAGTACATTTGGTGCTTGTTTTTCAGGTTTTGAAGCTGATGAGTGTTGCATGATGTTAACATTCTTCTTCTTTGCTAGGCTACCAATAAGGAACGGTGTAACAATTTTTTTTTTGTGGTTTTTGGACAATTTTTATAATGTTTCTCTTCTAAAAGAAATCACACATGTCTTGATCTTTCTCTGATGTGTTGGCATTCATAACAACATCTTTATTGTAATCCTGATTTGCTGCTTGAGAGGTTTCTAGATTTTTTCCTTCTCCATGACTGGCATCATTCTCCACATCGTAAATGGTTGATGGTGCTAACTGTGAATCCAAAATTGTCTTATTGGAGAATGGATAAATTCCCGATTTACCAAAAGCAGCAGTTAAATTTTCCGGAGACATTGCCTTCAAGTAGGGTTTGCAAATAAGTTTTGCTATGTCATATCTTGTTACTTGTTGGCCTGGGTTCTTCTGCAGAAATAGCTGACATTCACTGTTGTACATTGATTTGAATGGTCCAAAAATACCATTGTCTAGAGGCTGAGTTATATGGCTTGTATGAGGTGGCAGGACGAAAAGAATGACATTATTTTTCTTCGCCCAGTCTAGAAGTGTTAAAGATAGATGTGACTTATGACCATCATACAGTATGAGGGTGGGATGTGAGTTATTTCCATCAGCTATTCCACTATACTTTGCAAAATGTTTGGTGATGTAATTATGAAATATGGTTGAGTTTGACCAACCACTATCAGACATCTCACCAACAGATCCTGTAGGAGCACCTTCTAAAAACCGACCATTCCACTTCTTCCCAGGGAATACAAAGTATGGTGGGATGTGGTTACCAAGCGCATTGCCACACCCAATGCTGGTTACATTTTGTGATCTTGTTGATGCCACTGATTGTGCCTTAGTATCCTTGCCACATACAACGCGTGGAGGTGAATGCTCAGTATTGATTCCAGTTTCATCAACATTAAATATTTTATCTGGCCTTTCTCTTAAGTTGTTGACTGTAAGGATGGTTGATAGCTCCTTATAATAGCTGTTTAGGACATCCCTTGAAGCACATTTTGCTCGCATGATAGATAGCTTCTGTGGCTTGGCAAGTTTTAAATCTGGCCACATACACATAAACCCATAAAACCAACAATCACTCAATGGTCGTTCACTTAGATATTTCTTTCCACAAGAAACTGCATAGTCTGCTGCAAGGTACTGCACATTTGCCTTGGTGTATCCATATCCGATATCAGCCATATACTTGAGATGATCTACCAGTTGACACTCTTCATTTTCACTTAGGATTCTCTCTGGACCTGGGTTGGCATCAAGGGATACATGTCCTCTAGTCCTATCTCTAATGGTTGACTCAGGCACACCAAACTGCCTAGCTGCATGATACACAGAAATGCCTGGAAAAGTGGCATTAAAAGCTTTAGGTAAATTTGAATGTTTATACTGTCGTCTTGCTTTCTTCATACGTTGATTCTGAAAAACAGAAGTAATATAAGTTTGCGATGAGAATAGGTATATATATATATATATATATATATATATATATATATATATATATTATCTTAAAATATGAATACTAAAGAATGTATTATTATTATTATTATTATTATTTAAAAAAAAATAAAGAAATGGAAACTTGTAAGTATTAAAAATTTCATATTTATGTATGATGCTCATGATCATTGTTTAGGTTTTGTCCATTTTGGTCCATATTGGCTACCATAAAATCTAATTCCATGTGCAGCATTATTATGGCTTGTACGTCACCACCGATATATGACCTATAAGCATTAAACTGCAGACAACACACTGAGTATATTTCATACTCAAGACCGATGTAGATAATATAATTTTGATAGTATTTTTGTATAGAGTGATCAATGAAATTTTATGCACTTTACCAGAAAGTGTGTTTCCTGGTATTTCAATGTAGACTTACCAAAAATCGTGACATTTTGATGATATTGTGTTCTGACAGATCTGCGTACCTCTTTTCAGCAAGTTGACATAGGTAAACAGCCGCTAGGCATCGCGTATTCAAAATTCCTTGGGAAATCCCGTTTACCGCGATAATATAGAGCCCGCGATAATACAGTGTTGGACTATACATTTGTTTAAGACACGATATTTCTCATTATTTCCCAGCTATGCTGAGCAGTTCAAATATGCATTTAAGGAATTGATCATTAAATTGTATGCAGATTGTTGGGGGACAAAAATCGCAAACACATGGTCCATGCAGCAACATTTATTCATACATATTGATTTGAGTTTACCTTTATTTGTGCACACATACAGGTCTGGGTAGGTTTATGCCTTTGTTTGATTTATGTTGAATTTATTTATACTATTTTGCTATATACTAATAGTACTACATAAAATTTATATCCTAAAGGAGGAAGTGAGGTGCTGTACAATATTTGATTTAGTTCGATAAAATATCACATGTCAACATCATACATTTATATTCTTCTAATTTTGTAGACCTTGCAAGATGAATTATATTTTAATAATATTTGTTTTAAGCAACGTCTGTTAATGTTTTTCTGAATTCATAATCTATCATTTAATGTTCTGCAAATTACTAACACAATAAAAATTAATGTAGATGATTTGTTTTCGTCATTGTATACTGGTGTGAGTCTGAGTATGAATATCAACTTTTTATATTCTCTTAGTATGTCTGCAAAAACAGTAATAACTACTAAACTACATAATGTGTGTGTTACATGGTTTTTCTTATAATAGTTCACATGGTCCAAATCAGCCCGACATCTGGCCCAAATCGGCCCGTAATTTGGGCCGAATAAGCCCGTCAGTTGGTCTGAATCAGCTATTGTCCGAATCAGCCACAGTCCGAATCAGCAAGCATTCTTTGTTGTTTGGGGTATTTTTTCTTTCTGTTTTTTTTTTTGCTGAGCATGCATTAACTGGAACAGTGGAAGTGAAACAGCACTTTCCCCTTGACGTCAGCTTTGTCATCAGTTTGTTTTGGGTTGCCACACGTCATCTTTTTTTTCCCAGACCTATCCACTTTTTCGGCCTTTAAATCCCTATACAGGTACTGATAAAGATACACCCCATCTTCAGAGTGTCCTCTTTTATTTGAAAGTTCAAATATGGTAACCCAGAGGTGGTTAAGGTTTACATTTTCACTTCTATCATCATCATACCATATAACGTGATATGATTTGAATGTGATTGAACAATGATAAAAGAACAAAATAAAGTTTGATTAAAGTGATTTTTATATGAATTATTTACATTTTTTCTATTTATAGCACAATTCAGGTAATGTAGTCACTCGGTCATACTTGATCAGACAGTTAGGATAAAAGGCGAATAGTAATACACAGAATGAAAGTGTCAAATAACAAAGTACAAAATTATTCACCAACATTATATCATATATTTACTTTAACATTTATTAATATAGATCTCCATGTGACCCTCTTTTGTACATGTGGTCCTTTATAGGAAATGCAACAGCAAATGTATCTCAAACATCACAGTCATTAGAAAAAATTTGTTTTCGCCATTATTTGATCTCTTTTCTAGGTTTTCCTCATTCAAAATGAAGAGGACATCTTTTAAGCCACATGGAATGCATTTAATGCTAGTCTCTGATTTTAACAACAATTACTCAACTTTTCCTCTGTCAAGAAAATTGCCCTGATCAAATTTTGTCTTCTGGACGTCATTATGTGTCATTTGTCTTTTACGTCATTTCGCAAGTCAGTTTCATCTTTATTTACTTTAGAACACATTATTATATGACCTATATGCCAAATTTATTTAGATACACAATCTGGAATCTCACAATCATAATCTCATTTTATCATACCAGTCCAATATTGTAAAATCAAAGTATGGGTGAGTGATGTCATTATATGAATTGTGATAAAAATTGGTAAAAAGTTAATAATTCCTATCAAAATCACTTAAATCAATGTTTGTTTTGCATTTAATTATTATTATTAAAACAATTACAAATCATAATATCAGAGTGTACACGGAAAACATGTAAATACTTGTGTATTTCTATGTGTATTTAAGTTTTTGAGCATATTTTGGTGTTTCTAGTCACCGGCTTCTCTGATTTTTATAATTGATGACGGACTGATGATTCAGTTGGGGTGGGGTAAAGGATGGGATTGTTTGGAAAAGAAAATTCCAGTCCTCATGTAGCTTGAAAAATTATATACTTGCTCTGCTTTATAAAAAAGAACTAATGGATAAACATTATATTAGCTGAAGAACAAAAAAATTGTTGCATTAAAAGAAACAAGTATCATGGCTCAAAATAACATCTCAGGCCCCTCCCCCTGACCAATTGACATTTCTTCGATAGAAGTGACAGCCCTTTGCATAAGTTACTGTAAGAAGTTAGTTGAAATGCTGTAACGATACATTGTGTTCAATTACCATGTCTGAAAATCAATCCTCTGATCAAAATTGCCCTGTGTTTAGCCTCCTGAAAAGAGGTCTGCAAGTAGTCAACCTAAATATCCAATGCATCCTACCTAAACTGAATGAGATTAAATTATTGTTACAGCAAACTAGATCAGTCAATATTCTGGGTCTGCGTGAAACCTTTCTCTCTGATGATACTGATGATTTGGCTCTCAATTACAAGGGTTCAACTTTGAAAGGAAAGATAGGAATCCATAGGGGGTTGGGGGTGTTTTTCTCTATGTAGACAGTTCCATTAGTTATAATAGATGTGTTGATCTAGATCCCTTACCCGATCGAAGCCAATACTCTTATGTTCAATTTACAGGCCACCTAGTTCTACAGCTGACTGGATTGATAGATTTGAGGTGCAAATTCTGAAAGCATTACTAAGGAAGATTTAGAAACTATCATATTAGGTGATTTTAACAATGGCTTCATGAAAACTCCACCATTAACATGGATAAGTAACTTTGAAACTTACAACTTTACTCAGTTAATTAACACCCCAACTAGAGTAACAGATAAAAGTGCTACTATCATTGATCATGTTTATACTAATAAACCTGACAACATAGGTGAAATTACTGTGCCACTGTATTCACTCAGTGACCACATCCAGTCTGTATAACTAGACATGTTCCCAAATCATCTCAAAATGGTCAACACAATGAAATACAATACAGGGACTTGAAGCAGTTTGATGAGGAAAAGTTCTTAAATGGTTTAGTTTACAAACCATTACACTCACTCTGCAATATAGCTGATGTCAACACTGCCTTAGATGGTATCAGATGTTCAGTGCAGCCTTGGACAAGCATGCCCCAATTAAAACAAAAAGGATTAAACACCAAATTACACGTAAGTAAATTACCCCTGAGATCAATGAGGCTAAGCACCTAAGAGATAATTTCCACAAGAAAAAAGACGTGAAAAACTATAGAAAGTGGAGGAATAAAGCTAAGCACCTGATAGATAGGGCAAATGAGAATTATTATAAACAGGCTATTGATGAAAGTAAGAGTACCAAGACATTGTGGAGCATCTAAAAGAGCTGAACCCACCCAAGAACAGTTGTTTTACCCCCTAGACTTAAACAAAATGATGATATAGCAACATCCGTACAAGACATTGTGGAAATGTTCAATAATTTCTTCACAGGCATCTCTAGTAACAGTATTCAGAACCAGACTAACATCCCAATTGAACTTGATGCTCTTCTATCACTTATAAGAGCTAACATTCCTGATGATATTTATTTTTCATTAGCTGATGTTAGTGAAGCTTATGTTTTTGATATGCTTATTAAGGTGAGTATTAATAAATCCTCTGGATTGGATGGTATTGGTCCATGAATTCTTAAAATTGCTGTACCAGTAATAACAAAGTCATTAACGCATGTCATAGACTTAAATATAATGAGTGGTAATTTTCCAGAAACCTTGAAATGTGCAAAGGATACACCTGTCTTTAAGAAAGGAGAAAAGGAGGATCCAGGGAATTACAGACCCATATCAATTCTACCTGTATTATCAAAATTATTTGAAAAGCATGTAGCCATTAAAGTCTATAAATTTTTTTAAACTTACTCTCTATTTCATAAAGTACAATCAGGATTTAGAAAGCACACATGTGTCAAACAGAACTTAACAAATTATTTGATCATTGGCTGAAGAAAATTGATTATGGTCATATCGCGTTGATCATGAAATTCTGCTGCAAAAGTTGAACTGTTACAGGTTCAACAATCCTTCTTTAAACTGGTTTAGATCATATCTAAACCAATGGTCTCTGGCCAATGTGGATATGTGAGAAAGCTTGCAAGCAGCTTCTCGTGGGTTGGTGGTTCTTTCTGGGGTTTTCCCAGGTTCTTCCTCCACCATTAATACTGGCCGCCATGTATAGCCTATCTTGTGCTGAAAAATGGCATTAAACCCCACAACAACAACAACCAAAGGTCTCAACAAGTAAGCATTGGTAATATTAGCTCTCAAACTCGCACTATTCATTCAAGAGTCTCTCAAGGCTCAGTTTTTGGCCCTCTCCTCTTTCTTATCTATATGAATGATCTACCATTAAATAATGAATCCACAAATACAGACTTGTTTGCAGACAATGCAACCCTGTATATATCTTGTTCTGATACTAAAGTTATCCAAAATAGAGTTCAAAACTGGGAACAACAAAATAGGATGGTAATTAATGAACTTGGGTAAAACAAAATGTATGATGTTAGGGGCATCACAAAAGCTACACAAGTTAAGGAACCCAGAACGATCACTTGCAATAAATAATCATCCATTAGAAAAAGTCAAACATGAAAAGCTTGTAGGTGTGTCTGTAGATAATAATTTACAATGGGATGACCATATTGATAAGCTTTGTAAATCACTGTCATCCAAAATTGTCCTACTCAAGAATCAAGAAATACTTACCTATGGAAATTCACAATCTATACTACAAGTCATATATTCATCCAACAATGGATTATTGTTCAAATGTATGGGGAAACGGTGCTAAATCTGAGCTTGACAGGATTTATGAACTTCAGAAGTGAGCAGCACACATATTTTTAGATGCATCTATTGATCATCCCTCAAAAGTGTTGTTTACAGAACTCAGATGGTTCACAATATATGAAAAGACAGATTTTTCATAAGGCAGTTCTTGTATATAAATGTCTACATGGAACTGCACCAGAGTATCTTCAGGACTTAGTCAGGCCTTTTTCAACACAATACCAGTTGAAATCGATATCACATGGAAACCTAGCACTAAAACCAAGAACACAGGAATTTAAAAAGAGCTTCCAATACTCTGGTACAGTTCTGTGGAACAAGCTTCCACTACATGTAAATTCTGCTGAAAATATTACATTATTTAAGAAGAGTTATCATGAGTATGTATGTGTTTCTAATAGATAATGGAATTTTATTGTTTTAATACTAAACACATTAAAATAAACAGTAATTATTGTTAACTTTCATATAATGTGCATTGTTATACTCTCCTTAAGAGGGCCTCAAGGGAGAATAGTCCTTGACTAGTAAGTCACCCTCTATAAATAAGGTATTATTATTATTATTATTATTAGGTGTTAATTCAGATTGTCAGAAGAAGTGTTTAGCCACAAAAAAATGGAAGAATTTGGCCCCAGTTTAAAGTAGGCATTAATTTTTATATAACATATCTAATTGGTTATTTCTGCATGTAATTGACTAAATAACTCCTAAAGGAGACCATTGTACTTCAAATGACATCTAACCTTTGGAGCTTTGTAATGCATAAAAACCAATATTGTAATTTCTTGTAAAGTGTTGATTCATCTTTTGGTCATTCCCTAATAGGAACAGTATTGAAAAAACTGCCACTACCAATTATATTTTGTTTGTTTCAGAAACCTCACTAAATGTTGACAAAGTCTGAAGTATTTCAAACACATTTTGAAAAATCCCTTTAAGGTACAGGAGAGCATATGGGATCAGTACCTAATGATTTTGTTTGTACAGGGTAAAATAAGCTTTGTTTTATATCGGAAACATATGGACATGTTCCTGTATAACCATGGTTGCAAAGATTTTGTAAAAACAAATAGTGACCATGGTTACTTAAGCGACACTGTATTGGATTTGTGGATTCTTCATAGTAGTAAGACTGCTTTATTTAAGAAATCACTTCTGGAAAAACATGCAGTAGCATTAGTACACTCTGTAGTCTCAACATTTTTTTTTCAGCGTTGAACTGCCCAATCTGTCCAAATCCAAATCATCATATGTTAATCCAAACTTTCTTCCTAAATAAACTTATGCCCAGGCAGTGATGTTCTTGTTATAGGTTTTCTGGCATATTTCATAGAGTCTGAGCTGTAAATAAAGCAATGGGTCACAGATTTCACTTCCTACCTTATGGGCAGCATCAATACCTGTTTACCGTTATTCACTGTGTGCTGTAGGCAAACGATTCAGAATCTTCAAAAGAATAAAAATTAGTGTTAAAATCACTTGCAAGAATGCCTGAATCTAAGCAAAGGTTTACCACCAGAAATAGAAAAAAGCATGTGTAAGATTTATTTTTGATACTGGTTGAACCCATAAGTGATAACAGGGCATCAACATGAATAGTGTTGTGTTCCAAGAAAATCAGGATATTCTAGGTTGGTTTTAGCAGTCACTTGTCTCACCAGAGGCACACCAGAATTGACTAACATCTCATCAGTAAGTTAATTTTTTTATTTCGGGTTGGACCTAAAAGATATGTGTGTATTTATTAAGCTGGTACTGGTATAATGTGGAATTTACTTGATGATTAATGGATAACACAGTATGTCATAAGACCTTAGTTGATAATGAAGGGATCACACAGTATGTCATAAAAACTTAGTTGATGATTAAGGGATCACACAGTATGTCATAATACCTTAGTTAATGATTAAGGGATCACACAGTATGTCATAAAAACTTAGTTGATGATTAAGGCATCACACAGTATGTCATAATACCTTAGTTAATGATTAAGGGATCACACAGTATGCCATAAGACCTTAGTTAATGATTAAGGGATCACACAGTATGTCATAAGAACTTAGTTGATGATTAAGACATCACACGGTATGTCATAATACCTTAGTTAAAGATTAAGGGATCACACAGTATGTCGTAAGACCTTAGTTAATGATTAAGGGATGACACAGTATGTCATAAGACCTTAGTTAATGATTAAGGGATGACACAGTATGTCATAAGAACTTAGTTGATGATTAAGGCATCACACAGTATGTCATAAGAGCTTAGTTAATGATTAAGGGATCACACAGTATGTCATAAGACCTTAGTTAATGATTAAGGGATCACACAGTATGCCATAAGACCTTATTTGATGATTAAGGGATAACACTTGTGTCATGAGACCTTATTTGATGATTAAGGGATAACACAGGGACAACAGTGCATAATACAGCGCTCTCTCTCATTATAACAGAGTAGTTAGGGTCTATAGCTGCCATTTATGTTATGTACCAAACTGTAGTATAGTGATCACTGTTTGGTACCGAACCAAAGTATAGCGAAACGTGTAGACCCCAGATAGCCGAGTGGTCTAAAGCACTTGCCTTTACTGATCACTGCCATCTCACCTCTGTTCACATGGGTTCAAGTCTCTGGCTCAGCCTAAGTGGGTGTGTGGATAAACTTGCCAGTAGCTTCCCGTGGGTTGGTGGTTCTTCCTCCTCCAGTTATACTGGCTGCCATGTATAGCCTATCATGGATGGAAAAATGTCGTTAAGTTCCCGACAAGAACAACAAAACTTGTATCTACCAAAACTTCAGTATAGCAGGGAATGAGTACATTTTGTCAAATAATAATGTTTTAAAGAGGAATTAATGATATAATTCTAAGTTTCATGTTGTTTTCTTACAGGCCATATTGTGATATTGATAAACCAATTCAATTACAATAGTTTCAGTTTGGTTATGTGGTTGATAGCGATCTCATGTTATATCTGGAATCACATTATAATGAAGCATGTTATAACAAGGAAGAGCTGTATATATTCATTTTTCAATGACTTTTATGAAAACATTTATAAATTTTTTTCTACCTTTATTTTCAGAGGCAAAGAAAGAAACTCTGGCCAATCTTGCTAATTTTGCCTATGATCCAATCAACTATGAACATTTACGCAAGCTAAATGTTCTTGATTTGTTCCTTGGTAATTTGTAGTCTCTCTGTTATTCTAGTTACATTTTTACCTAACTTTGTGCATTAATATTTACCTATACATATAGGTCATCCTAGGTTTGCATCAGAATTTCCCAAGTAGTTACCAAATGTTTCAATGAAAAATGCTGACATGTTCGATTTTCTAGTGTTCCAGTAAATTGCCTGAACTATGGAATTTTCCATTCCAAGACTGGGTCCTGTTAAGCTTAATTCATTACCCATTATTAATAAGTACTGTCTTTCATAATCCTCCTCTCTAACAAATTTATCTTTTCAAACTAATAAAAATTTCATTTGTTGCTAAATTTTCCATTAATGCAGCAGCTTGGTCTTTTATTAAGAAATTTAATTCCTTACCTCATTTGTATAACCCCAAAACATATTACACCACATAATGCCAGCAACTTGAATGCAAAAATCGGCAGACAATTGTTTTTATTGAAATTAACTGCTATCTAAACATTTTAGTTGTTGCTGGTGATATAGGCAACAGGAAGCACCAAGTTCCATAAGTCACCTGCTCATAAAGGCCACTTTCTTTCTGTCCACTGCATTGACCTTTATAGACAGAAAGGTAAATTTAGGATGGGATAATGCAAAGTGTGTCAAAAGTTTGAAAAGTGTGGGGTTACTGAACTTGTGTTGTTAAATGCCCAAGCCGACTCGGTGTCCAATTGGATTCAGCTGATTTATACTGCATGATTCTTTCTACCCGTGGCTTCTCATTGAATCAGCACTAATTTGCAATGACCTATCATAGACCTTTTTTTGACAAAGTGGAACACAAAGCTCTCAGTTTTTGTCTCTCCATGATCAGTCAGTACCCTCACCATGAACTGGGACAGATTCTTTGGGCAGTGGATACCTTTTCCCTGAATGATTTGAAAACATATTATTACCAATTATGTGTCTAAGTTATACCTGGAAGACATTATGATGTTATCTCAAAACAGAAGAAATAATGCAATTTCCTCATGCAAAGAAATTCTCATCTAGAACAAATTTGGGCATGGGATAAAGGTTGAATACCAGCAAAACCTATCTCATTTTATTTCCTGCAGATGCAAAAGACTGCTGCAACCACAGATACATGTATTTGTTAGTGAAGAAGGAAAACTATTGACTACACCCAGCCCTATTCTACAATTTTCTTTTCACTTACACAAGGTGATGAACTTGAGCAGTTTGAAATCTGCCCCACAGCTCATTCTATGTTAATTTCATTTATTCCATCAGCACCTTAATTCACTGGTTAAATATCTCTGTATAAAATTGAGAAATTCCAAATTTGTTTCCCATGTACAATTTACAGAGAGATGATGACAAAATGTTATCTTAAGTGAGACCTCCTCCTTTATCAAAGAAAAAAGGAGTAGAGGAAGAAATGGTCATTGGTCAATATTTATCTAAACTTCAATATGTCTCTCTTTCTTCCTGCTCCACTTTCTTATAGTTCTACTGAAGTCAACAACTTTGACAGATGTCACCTCTAGTTGTATAAGCAATAATCTGTTAATTAATTCTGAGCATATTCTGTTCCTTTTCTTTCAATCAGTATTGTTCTGTGCTTCTTTCTGAAGGTGCATATACATAGCTAGCTTTGTCAGCTTGAATAATTGGGAGACTGATCTTAATGACTGTTTTGTACAATTTTCCAAAGATCACAGATATTATCTTTTGGATACATCTGCTCCAAAATAGGATTTTTCACTAACATAATCCTCCTTTTTTAAATCAGTAGTTTACTGACTACTATGCCAAATTTCTTATCAGTTCCATAATACTGTATAAGGGTATTTTGTCCATCAATGCTTGTGCAGACAGAGGTATGAAAATAAATATATTTTTTTCTTAATTACATTTTGTAACTTTTATTTCATTCAGTTTATCTTAATCCTGATATGGATACATGTATAGAGTTTTGTAGCATATCATCTGCAAGGTGAACTTGATTAATTTAAAAAAAAATGAAAATTGCTTTATACTTTTAAATTGTCTGCATTTTAATTAGGCTCAGTATTTTGCCTTTTGTACATTTAATTTCGAAATACCACTGAAAGGGTCATGCCATCTATTTTTGTCCATCCAGCATGTACATCTGACTTGTATTTAACATTTTAGGCTCAAAATCACTCACTGGTATCTCTGTTAACAGTTTCCCAGCTCCAGTAATCTGATACACTTCATAATTGTAAAAATTATTGTCATCATCACTATCATCAGCAAGTATTTGCTGAACGAAATCGTAATGAACCACAACAGGAATAAAGCATTTTGGGTTTTCTAGGTAGCCCTTATTTTAAACATGCATTTGTAAAACTTTCTTCATGCACGGTTCAAACTACACCATAATTTTTATTCCAGGGCACGTTACTCTTATCAAATTTAGTTTAACCAACCATTCATGTCGTGCTTGAAGAACCCATATGTGGAACAGTCGCTACCCAAAAAACAGATGTCACGACAAGAACAGTTAAATAAAAATTGTATACTTTGCCAAGCGCATTTTCATATGTGGGACTTTCATATAATTTGTGGGAGTTCCTGCGTTTCACTGTTCTCCAAGCACTCATATTCATAAAAATTTTGCATGATTCATACAATGGCACACCCTGGCTATTAAATGTTGAGTAAAGTACTTCATTAAATATGTGGAACACTTTTGGAATGTATAGTATATGCTGAACATACTTCTGGGTTAAGATAATTAGTATGGATTGGGGGGGGTAGATTACAAATTATGTCACTTTGTGTTAACTTGTAGACTGTGACTGGGTATTCTCAAATAAACTTTTTCATTTGTACTAATAAACATGAGTTCCTGGGACTGCTTCAGATGGATTATAATTTTACAGAATAACAGGGCAACCAATAATAATTATTCATGACTGCTGAAGACTAAAATAACATGCATACATTATGTATTGTTTTGTATCGATTCTCCTTCTCTTACATTGATATGTGTATTGTTTCAGCAAAAGTATCGATGCATTGATATATCGAGGAGTCGTTTCACCCCTAGCTCCCATCACTGTCAAAGGCTACTATTCCACAACATCACGTGTGTTTTGACCTTATGAAAGGAAGGATTTAGACTAAATGAAGACCTCTCTGACCTTCTTGCCAACTTGGACTTGTCTCAGCTGATGACCTTGGCCCTTTGTATGAAACGTGCTAACCCTTTCTTTACATGGCACTCTAAGCTCCTTCATGTACATTAGGAGACTAGAAGCATTACCAACTCTGGGGTAAGGGAATGTAACTCCCTCTTACCTATTCTCCTAGTGCATAGGTCCACAAACTCTTGACCACTTATGGGTCATGGGCAGCAGCAGGTGATATAAAAATCATATATAGAATACCCTGTAGTGGGTTATGGATGCAGAAAGTTTAAGAACTATTGTCTCATTGTATTATGTGTCATGTAACATCTTTAAAGAAGAAATCAAACTCTGGAGTAAAATATGTTTCATTAATTTGTTATGACTCTATGGTCTTAAACTAAGTAACAGAAACGAGTAAAAACCAACAACTGTTGTAAAGTTCAGTGAATAATTTATTTGCCTAAAATGCAAAGTGACATTTTAAAAAAGAACTTAACAGTATTGTGAATTAAATCCCAAACAGTCCTAAAATGTTTATCACAAGTCCAAATATATAACTGAATTCCAGAGGTATTCCAAATAAGTTCAAATATTGAATGTGTTGATTTGCCATTAGTCTCAAATGTGGTAATGTGCCAATGGCCTGGAGTGTATCAGTGTGCTAAGAGTCTTTTGATATCTCACAATAATGTATTCCCAAAACATTCTTGTCTGAATTCACTATAATTCCAAATTAATGTTTTTTTGTCTTCAAGAATATTATTGATGAGTACTTTTTATTTCCAGTGAATAATAAACAATTCCACCCAATGAAAAGCTAAACACAACAATAAAATTGATTCTGCTTCAAGATGTTAAGCCAAGAATGAGCAATTTCTTAAGTAAACAAGTTTATATAAAAAGCTTAGACACAAAATAGAACCAGGACAAGGGTCAAAAGTTCATTTCTAGAATATTTTAATTTGTTAATAAGATAAGGTCTATTACAAAAGTTATAATAAAGAACATGGCAAACATCAGGTAGAACAGGGTTTTCCATGGGGGAATTCCAATGTCATAGACTCGGATGAAGATGAACATGATTACCTCCATTAATAATGATCCTAATATTTAATCTATACTCACAGAGAACTATTAACTATGTATTACGTTGTTCACAAAATCAATGTCCCTAGTCAGGTAAACAGTGAACTTGATTTTGGACAGGGTTAAAATACAAATGTATATAAAATATAATCATTAAGAAAAGTCAACAAATAATAGAAATTAAATATCCATAATAATAATTGCCCAATTACAATGCAAGCATACCCTCCCAAGCCCTCCATGGAAGAGTCTGCACATCTGCACCAGTAGTGACTGATGAACTGATGGGATTTGGCTCCAGTCCTTCAATCCAAGGAAAGACAATTCTTTGACTTAGCAGGCTGATGACATTTGGCACATCTGCTGGTAAAACAAGCCTGGAAGGACTGGATTTCAAAGGTAGTGGACGTTAGCCTAATAAATATAATTATGATTGTGTAAGCATTATTGAAGAATTATATTTTACTTCAAAAATTGATTACTTAATTATTGCCTTTCAGATGCTTTGGAAGAAGCCAATGAAAAAATTGTTGAATTTGCCATAGGAGGAATCTGTAATGCTTGCCTTGGTATGTATTTAATAGTGCTGGTAGTATACATATCAGGAATAATTATGTCTTTAGGGTAATATGATATATGGTATCAATATTTTCTTTTATGATCATTACAAGAGATAAAACAAAAGAAGTAAATGCAGTGATCTAATTCTGTACAATTTTAACACTTGCAAGTAGATCAAGAGTCACAGACTGATTTAACTTTTTTTTAAAAACTCTGAAGTATTTTTGTGCACACAGTCCCATGACTGTAAGTGACATGAAAGTTGACTTATTTTATTCAGAACGTATTTTTGCAGAAAAACGAAATTATTAGTTTCATCATACTGTAGATACATAACTCTACATCCATCCATCCATCCATCCATCCATCCATTTCTTGTAAACATGATCTCATTACTGTTCATAATACAGCAGTCAAACATGGCAGGAGGTTTTTCTGCAGGGTGCAAATTTGCATTAGTGTTTCTGACTGTCCATGTCCTCCTTTTGGGATACTCTTTTTCTTCTATTGATTATGCTGTTAATTTTCTTTTTGGTGCAGTTCTTAAATTACTCAAGACATACTTTTGGTATGTTGTTCACAGTTGACCGCAGGGGATCAGTTGGGGTTGAGAGCAGAAGGGGTCAGAAAATAGGACATCACCAAGATATGTCATCATGAGTGTCAAAATATTGAAGATCATTGAGAATACTTGTGCATGAAATGAATTTAATTGCCTCTTTCACCACTGGGACTCATAGGGATGGGTTAAAGGTCAGGGAAAGAAAACATTGTTACTAAACCATTTTGTCATGTACATTAAATTGATGGCTGTTGAGATCTTTGTAAATGTTACAATTTGTTTGGTGTTCATGATTAAACTTTCAAACTCAGTGACTTTTAAGAGGATGTAGCTTGGCAGTAAGTTTTCATAATTGCAATGCTAGTCTCCCCACCCTCATACCTAGTTAGAGCTCTAAGCAAGGCTGTAGTGCAAATAATATATCCATTTTATTTCTTCTGTTGATTAAATTTGCTCTTTTCAGTCCTTTTGTTACAGCTGTAAAATAGCACAAAATTTAAGTATGTTAATTTATTATGCACTTTGAGGGCCTCCCAGGTAGTGGGTCAAAATAGTTAATAATAAGACATCAGCAAATTATGTCTTCATAGGAGTCAAATCAAAGGTTTTTATTAGTTCTTTAGCATGGAAAGAATTTGTCTTCAAAAAATGACAGAACATGTGTGTGTGTGTGTGATTTGGATTTTTAACATAGTTTTAAAAATGTTTCAATAATATCACTAAGATGTATGCAGTGTAGCAGTTTATAGTGATGTCTAGCACTGGGGCATCATGCCACAGACATTTAGCATCATGTTCCACCAAGTCACATTAGGGTGACACCAAGCTGACCAGTCCCTACACAAACCTTTTAATCTTGAGTGCCAAGCAAGGCAGCTGCTAGTAACTTTTTATAAGTCTTTGGTATGACTTGGCCGGGGTTCGAACCCATGACCTCCTGCATCCAAGGTGGACACTCTAACCACTTAGGAAACCAGAGTGGTCAACAGAACATGAAAGACTCGGTTTGAAAAGAACTAAAGAATGTGTTACCATGCTACAGATGTTATAAAAAGTGAAATTTTTAGATATTTTTTTATAATAAACTTTGTATAGGAAGCCATAGCAGAAGGGTATGTCATATGTGCAGTGGAAATTGGGTTCTGGCCCTTGAGCAACAGTCCAGGGGTAGAGTAGGAGAAAGAATGGGGTTTTGTGTATATGTATGGATTTCCAATTGAAAGCCATCAAAGTTACACTAACTCAGGTTCCATTCACTTAAAAAAAGAAGCATGTTTTAATATCAGTAATATAACCTGTTGCTATTGCATATCTGGTTCTTTTATGGGAGGAAAATATCCTGACGGTATGACAAAGATTCCAGAATACTGGATCACCCCTTGGAAACCCAGCACATGTTTTCCCACATTTACTGCCCCTTTATTCTTTTCTCAGTCAACTTTTCTGTATTGTCTACATTGTTTACATTAAAGAAAATTTCCCATTGCTTAGTGGGTCAACATTTAGATTATCCCCCTGATTATCAAGTTTTTTTCTCTGTTAATTTAAGCTCTCACGAAAGTTATTAGCATTTGTTCTGTACATGTAAGTGTTTTTATTTATTATTTTTTCTCTTATGCGCAGCATTAATGATTCAAATTTGTGAATTTTTCTAGCTAAGGGTAGGTATTTTGTTTAATTTTCCCTATGCTTGTGTATATTGCTGTCTACTGACTCGCCTTGATCCATTTTATTGTTCATTATTAATCATTATAATTCACGTTACCTATGTTTTGAATTTTGCAATTATTATAGGTGGTAAGCAGGTCACACACCACTTTTTACTGTCATAACACATGTTCAGTTATTGAACACAGGTTCTTTTTCAGTATTAGTTTAAGATTGCTTTTCTTGATCTTTTGAATTTATTGTTGGCAATTATACATTTTTTTTTTTTTGTTGATAATTTAGTAGTCCCAAGCTTTGTTTTAAATCTTGATTGACTTGATTATCTGAGTTTTTCTTACACTGAGCTTAGCATTGCTTCGTTTTTTCATTTAAACTTGTGAAAACAACTGTGTAAGGTGACATCTTTTAGCCTAAACTTAGTCTACATATTACCTTGTGTTTACGTTTGGTTACATAGAAGTTTTCTTTTGTATAAAAATCTTCTCAACTTTTTCTACAGGAACAATGTCTAAGCAGGGTGTAGGTAGGTGTGGTCACAAGAAATCACCCAGGGACACATCCCCACTTGCTTATTTTGCACATGCTACAAAAGGTCAAATGTTTCTTATGCAGCCTATGGTCAAATGAGGTCTTGTATGTTGCCAGACATAGACTTACCTGTAAAGCAAGCCAGAAGGGTCCTTTGTGGTTCATGTCATTTGAGTCCCTCAGGTCTCAGAGGATTACCTGAGTCTCTTCAGAGATTCTTAGGGTTAGTGGGCCCTCTCCCAAAATAAGGTCATAAATAGGAGAAGAGTGAGTTCAACCCTCCCATTAGGGAGAAACAACACCCTTCCTATTTGTGAAGGCAGAGAGGGAGGAGCAACACCCTGTCTTTTCCACTAAGACAGGAGAGAGCTCATATCTAAGTCTATCAGATTTTTGGAAGAATCTTCCTACAGATCTGAGTCGCCCGATAGGTCTTTGTTCAGAGAACATTCAACAAGCACTGGATACCATTCATTTGAGCTCCTTTAGGACAGGGATCAGGATCAGGCTGATCCCCCCCATCCATATTGCCATTTCATCCCATGAGAGACTGGGAATCAGGTTACAGACAGCATATTAGGAAAGGGGATTAGATGAGCATCACCCAGGGGATCAGATCGGCATCCCCCCTTCCTAAATATCTCTAAATCCCGATTGGATTTTTGGACTTCTACTGGAGGGAAGCGAATGGCGCATTCCCTTCATACAACTATGGTCTTCTGGTCTTTGGCCGCATGGTAGTGAAATCATTGCTGCAGGCCATGAATCTACATTAGCTTATGAAGTTGGATAAGACATTGAGGGGATGGATCTTTTTAGAAGTACTCTAGGTTGGTGAAAGAGTTGCCCTCACCCACCAGCATAGTCCACTAACCCCATTTGAAGCATTACCAGTTCAAGTTCCTCTTACCCCCAAGTCTTTTCATAGGTTTGTCTGGTACCAGCTTTGGTTTCAGGTTCTTCCTCCTCTAGTAAGGTCACCCATATTCTTCCACCAGTTGAATCTGGTGTGATTAAAGGAAGAGATTCACTCTCTTCATAAGAAGGGTGCATCGGAGAGGGTGTTAATCAACTGTCTCCCAGGTATCCAATAAAGGGGGAAAGTTTCATCTAATTATCGTCCATTCCTCCCTAAACCAATTTTTGCAGAAGGAACCTTTTGAGATGGACACCACAGATACAGTCAGGAATGCCATAAGACCTGGTCTAAATTGATCTTCAGGATGCATACCTTCACATTTCTATCTTTCCTCCACATAGGAAGTGCATCCAGTTTTGCTTTGATGGGGAGGTTCTCCAGTTTCAAGCTCTGTCACTCAGCCTAGCCTCTGCCCGGGCGTTTACCAGGGTCATGGAAGAAGTTGCATCCAGTTTAAGGTCATTAGGTAGCTCCGTCCTCCACTATTTCAGTGATTGGTTGATCCACAATGGCTGGTTAGAATCCCTTAGACTGGATCTGTCTTGCTTTTGGTCCATAGTGACCAGGCTGGGTCTTTCGCCCAACTTGGAAAAATAAGAGCTGACTCCATCTGAAGATTATTCTATGTGGGGGTGAATTCCCTCAGAAATGTAGGATTATTCCATGTCTTTTGGAACAGTGTAGACATGATCCTGTCCCAGTTGGCAGTACTGAGAGCAAAGAACATGTTGTTGGCTCATCATTTTCTTTCTTTGTTGGGGGACCCTGAACTTTGCAGCAGACCTTGTTCCTCTAGGTGCACTGTATTTGCGTCATCTTCTGTTTCTCCTTTCAGTGGTTTGGAAACTGCACAGGGACTCCCTGAATGTTCCAGTTTCTCTAGGTTGGAATTTCCACTATCATTGGATTTGGTAGCCAGTCCCCATGCATGCCCCAGAACTCCACTCCTGTCTGTTCACGGATGTGAAAGATTCAGGGTGGAGTGCTTGTCCTGGAGCCAGAATGACTGATTCTTGAGGGGTTTGTGGTCCTGATAGGAATTTATTCTCCACATCAACAGTTCAGTGAAGGCAGTGGTTTTAGCTCTTCAGAGTTATGTCAACAAAAGAGGTCACTGCATGATTGTCTCCTCCAACAACACATCAGTGGTAGTGTATTTCAGGAGACAAAGAGGCACACATGTACATTCTGTCTGCATGGAGGTTTGGAACATCCTTCCCTGGACAACTTCAGAAGGAATTACCCCCCATATTCATAACATTCCCAGCAAAAAGAATATTTTGGTGGGCAGTCTGTCAAGGAAAGGGATGACAATCATCAGAGAATGGTCTGTCCATCAAGGCATAGCAGACTTACTGTTCCAGTTTTGGGGGACTCCCTTGGTGAACTTGTTTACTAGAAGGCTAAAAAACAAGCTCCTTTTTTATGTTTCCCCATTCCCCAATAAGAAGGCCTGAACAGCTCAACCCAAAATTAGATTGCCTCTTTGCTTACACCTTCCCATGATTCGGGATGATCCCATGGGGACTTCACAAAGTAAGGAACTCCACTGCTCTGCTCATTGTGATACTCTCATTGTAGCCCCAGTGATCATTGTTCAATAATCTTCTCACTCTGCTGGTGGACCATCCCAG
This sequence comes from Megalonaias nervosa, assembly GCA_016617855.1. Taxonomy (NCBI): domain Eukaryota; kingdom Metazoa; phylum Mollusca; class Bivalvia; order Unionida; family Unionidae; genus Megalonaias; species Megalonaias nervosa. The sequence continues at coordinate 33,115 of JAECUM010009320.1, read as the reverse complement.
GATGTTCCTTCAGAGGAAGGACCAACTATCACAGCACAGGGTCTTTCTTGTATGCATCAACCCACAAGCTTGGCACATCTCAAATGATCTCTCTGCAAAGAGTAGTTTTCAAGCAAGGTTGCCATGTGCATCGTTCGGTAAAGGAGATGATCTACATCTAAGGTCTGTGATGCCAAATGGAGCAGCTTTTGTGATTGGTGAAATAGATAACATGCAAGTCATAACTGTTTCTGTGAGTTCAGTAGCTGATTTTCTTAATTCCATTTAGAATAGAAACAATGCTCAGTTTATACTGTTGAGGGATATAGGTCAGCCCTATCCCTAATCATAAATTTTTCAGAAAGCCTGGCCATCAGGATGGCCTCTTTCTTTGCAGACCAGACATTTTGAGCTGTAAAGACCAGTGTCTCACTCGATTATGCCTAAATAGAATCTTTCTTTTGCATAGATGCAATTTAGAATTTTCTTATCATTTTAATGTGAACTCTTTGAAATCAAAGCACCCTGGAATAAAGTTGTAAAAAAACTGCCTTCACTGGGTACCATGTATGTTTAAATGGAATAGCCCTTACCACTGATACACTTGGTTTAATACAGAGAGAGAGACAACTCAGGGTTTACTGATTCTTGAATTTAGGATCGAATTTACTGCATATTAGCTTGATTTATATTAAAAGTCTGTCTACAGTTTCTTGGCTTTATTTGATTTCCACATATATAACACTTATTCTGAATCCATTCACACTAATATTTGTATAGGATAAAGGGGATTATAATGATCATGTATAATCGAAAGTTGCTAGCACTACTCCCCCACCTCCAACTGTCAGTATTAAAAAATTCCCTTGATGTCATGTGCTCTCACTTATGCTGCAGTCATTGTTGATGGATTCCATTGCTCATAAGTTATTGAGGGAGAGTTGCACGCATGCATACATTTTTTTCATCACTTATTATGTAACCAGAATTTTTTTTATTTATCTTGTCAGACAAGCAGAACAAAGAGTACATCCTGAAGAATGATGGAGTAAGGCTCGTCACAAGATGTCTTTCAAGGTTTGGTAGCCTCTTTCTTAACAAATTGATCTCCTTTCCATTTTACCTTACCCACAAGGAATGATGCAAAAGCAAGTTATAGCATGATAGACTGAAAACCATTCCATGTCCACTCTGTCTTATGTGTATGGCCTTAACTGTTACGATGATGCTTGAAATATTGCTTTACAAAAAAATCAATGTAAATTCCATCATCATTTGATTACTATACTGTGTAAAACCAACATTAGAGTAAGGACCACTAGACTTGTATAAAGATAAGGCAGCTCACTGATTACATGAGAGAGGTATCCCCACTTGGTGATACCCTCTGACTTTATTATACTTATTTCACAAATGATTTCTCGTCATTTGTACCACTTTTCCTTCCTAGTCAGTCAATTCCAGATCAGTTTTTCTGTATATGTACAGTACGAGTGCACATTTCCTGTACATCTGCTATATGTGAGGCTAGACAAATGTGAAGTATTCAAAACAATCTTTGTTGGGGGTGACTGGAGATCTCGGCCATAACAAAGTCAACCCATAACAGATTTGGCCCATACAAATTTAATTAACAGATCTCTCCATAACATACTTGGCTCATTACAGTGTTGGCCTACAACAAAGTCAGCTTTACCTTTAGTCTTGTATGGCTTCGTAACACTTGTTATTGAACAAAAAATAGCAAACAAATGTCTGTTTCAGACAAAAGTTTGTATTTTTGTAATCTTGTATGGCTTTGTAACACCTGATATTATTGAACAAGAAAATATTTAAATGTAACATGTTATTTGCTAACTAATTAGTTGATAATTAATTATTATGCAAACTTTACGGGTTTGATTAGCTGTGATGAGAACAGCCACCTTCTTTATAAATTGGTGTTTTGAGTAAAACCAAAATTAAAAATGAATCAACACTTGATCTTTGCATCAACCTATATATGACCATTGTTGATAAAAAATTCATGGTATACAAAAGGGAAATGCAACTGTAATCAGATTCACACGTGTCAGCACATGTTTACAATCACAAGTAGTAGACTAGACACATGCTACCTTCAAACTCAGTTAACAATTAACAGCACCAGGACAGGAATCTTTGCTAGCCAACATTCCGATATGTTAATCTATCTACACATTGATGGATCAATCAGATATTTTAGTACATTGTCCAAGCAACATCTTACATGAGTTGCCTCCCTTAATATATAATGCCAAATAACCAGTAGCATGTAACAGCAGTGCATTGTACATTGGCTGAAAATGGTGGAGGCAATTGACACCCAAAGGATACTTTGCAAATTTAACATTGAAAGTATGACCAGATACCAGAGAGATGCCATTCCAGGTGTGTTTCAGGGAAAGGATGTATTTGTACAAACACAGACCGGCAGTAGCAAATTGCTTATTTATGAGTCCATTTCAGTTGTGTGTGCCCCTTGTCTAGATCATGGAGGAACAGTATGTGGTCGCTTACCATTGCATCCAATGAAATTAACAGACTTGAAGCACTGAAATATCTGATTGATCCACCAAGTTGTATATAGGTTAACATATCGGAACCTTGGCTAGCGAAGATGTAAGACAGGAACAGTTTCAACATGTTGATTGTGTAGTATGTAAGTTAATTAATCTGGAATTCTGATATTTTCCACTATATTTCTACTGCAAAATAAATTACCATCAAAAGAAAGGTACGAGGAATAAAAAAGTTAAATGACCATTGAACAAAACACATAACATCAACATTACTATTATCAGAATTATGGGCTGAAAGGCCAAGTATGTAATGGGCTGAGTACATTATGGGACGAGTACTTTATGGGCTGATTTGGGTAGGCCATATTCATTTTGGGCTGAGAATATTAATGGCTCAATTCTGCTATCAGCTGAGTAATTCTGGAACCTTTTTTATCTGTTACTGGTTTATATTACATACTAATTAAAAAGTAATGTAGCCTGTGTAAATTCTTTGCAAGAAATGAAAAGCATTGCAAGTACCTCCCCTCCCTCTAAAAAGATACTTTGTATGTAAGTTCTCTGACCTGGCTTTCATTAAACTCAACTTGAGTATATACTCAAAATTTTCTTTAAAATTCCTATGAAATGAAAAGTAAGATCAGTATTTTAGTGTTAACCTCAAAACAAAACTTGTTTGAAATCAGACATTTCATGGAATTATCCTTCATAGCTTTCAAATAATCAGCATTCAAAATTTGGGCAGAGATTTCTTAGAAAGTTTGAATGTTTTATGAAAGAGGGACCTGGCCCTAGTTTCACAAAAACATATCCTCAAATTAAGATTTTTAAATGAGTCTTTCTTATTGTTTAACTGTTAAAAATGATTTGTTTTGTCAAAGAACATTTGATGAATTATTTTCCTTGCATCAGGGCAGCATCTTTTAACTCTGGCTGTCTTTCAGACACAGTAAGTTTTAAGACATATATCAGGTATTAAAATACATTCATGAAATCTTGATTTCCTCAACTTTGAGGAACTCCTTAACTCATTATACAAATTGAGAAGGTTTTCATGTGTCACATCTTTAATAAAAGTGAATTTTTCATCCTTTCCACCATCTCTACTTCAGAGAAAAATATTGTTATTGTCAGAGATACCATAAACATGATATGGTCAAATCTCAATCTGAGGAGAAATGTTTGAGATTTTTTTGGAAACCAGAGCCTAGTGATGCATTCTGAAGCTACACTTCTGAACAACTATAATTATTTGTTCTTTCACACACAATGTAATATGTTTATATGTTCATTTTGATCATTACTTGGAAGGCAGAAAAGAATGAGATATCAGTGACCAGGGAGATATTTGCTTTTTTTAAAATCAAGAACCGTTTAAGCCTGTCAGTTCTGTCATGATTGCAAATACTGTTTAAAAATTTATGTATATCTATATCGTGTGTTTAATTTTTGTCTATGATTGAGGGTTGTGGGGTTTTTGCCCACATGACTTTTGTCATGATTCTAAGAAGTAAGCAGGATCTATACTAAAATTTTAGTTCAAGGTCTTGTTTACAGTTAAACTAAATTTTTTCGTTTTAAATCTATTGTGTAGTAGGTCAAGTGCATATTTGTATTTATAGTTTGGTAAACAATTATTCATTCCTGTTTTATATATCAGTCTTTGGGAATCTATGGACAGAATTTATAGTTGTGTTAAGATATAATTCTTGAAGAATTTATTTAAATTATTCATTGGAATTACTAAGTACTCATTGACTTTTTGGACTAAAACACTACTTTGGGATTATTGAGAACTCTTTCAAATAGATTCTGGATAGTTCCTTGTGGTACATTAGGATAGTACCACCTGTGGGTCTGGGGTTGTAGAATTGACCTGACGTGTCCTAACTACGTGTCGTAAGAGGCAACTAAGTAGAGGCAACCTGTTTGTTGTGGGTTGCGGTCGGTGTCAGGGGAGGAACGAATCCTGGTAGTTGAGCAGAAGCTTTCCAGTGCAATACACTACTTTTGCCTCTAATTCTTCTGGACAGGTGGTTGGGAGTGCCCGGTCTCGACAAATCAGCTGGTCACGCCAAACCATAGTAGGTCTTAATTCACTCACTCACTCTATCTTTCTCCATGTATCTCTCTTGATACCACTGTTGTCCATACAATCTTCCCCATTATTTTTCCTTTCTACTACTCTCAGAAGATTTCCTAGAAGGCAATGGCTTAATGGGTCAATCGGGAGGTAATCTTACCTACTGAGTATACCACCTGTGTTTCCCAGGCACTTTACATGTGTCCCCTTATTGGACTTCATGGCAGTTGGATGAGCACGGGTGAATACATATAACATGTAACAACACTTTGCAGGGCACCAACACCAACACCATTGTATTCACCTTCAACAAACCAACAGTACCTAAAGTGGTCAAAGTTGGAATTTTGCAAGTCGAGGTTGAGATATATATATCCCAAACCCACTTTGATGCTATAAGTGTCAGAAATATGACCATCATGAAGATAGATGCTCAAAAATCCAAATATGTGACTGATGTGGAGACCATTCTCATTGGGAATTCGAGTGAAACCTGGAAACATGAGAAGGAAATACAAGGGGTAAAGTTTACATCTAACATTCCCTATCCAGAGGCCAAAAAGCTTGTACAGGCTAATACATCCTTTCCTGGCCCAGCCTTCTCCACTGTAGTGAAGAACAATCCCAAAACAACGAAGGACGCTTGAACTCAGACAAACCCACCTGATTTGCCATCAAGCTCTAACACACCACATCACAAAGCACAGAAAAACACGATATCTGCTTAAACAACATTCAATAATACCCAACCACCAAAATCACCAAACAGTAAAAAAAAATCACAAGGAAATAGGCATCAAAAGGGGTCAGATGACCATATAAAACTATATGCAGTAATGGTAACAGAAGAAACTGCTCTCATGTGCTCAAGGTGGCTCCAGATCTACCACCAAAAAATTCAACCCCGTACTTCCTCTAGAAAAATAACCACATAGATTGCCCCCGCAAAAGGTCTGACCTAGCTCCATAATCTCCAGTTTAAACTTATAACGAAGAACACCATCATGCAATGGAACTGTCGAGGACTTAACACCAACTACAGTGATATTCTTTTGCTTCTAAGTGAACATGATCCTGCAGTACTATGCCTCCAGGAAACATTCTTGAAAGATATGGACAACATCACACTTAAAAACTACTCCCTTTTTAACACTTACATTAAAAATGTTGACAGGGCCTCAGGAGGAGTTTCAGTTGTTTGAACAATAGGGCCCCTCATAGCATCATCCCTTTAAACACACATTTACAAGCAATTGCTGTAAGCTTCACTCTAAATCGAGTGATTACCTTTTGTTCTATTTACATACCACCAAACACCAACCTACTACCAAATGAATTAGACAACCTTGTTCAACAACTACCTGTGCCATTTGTTCTACTCGGGAATTTTAATGCCATTAACATTTTATAGGGATCAAATCATATAAGTGACAGAGGCCAGAAAGTAGAACACTTCATTTCTGGACACAATTTGTGGCTATATAACACCAGATCTCCGATGTCCTTACATCCAGGAATGGGTACATACATGTGTATTGATTTTACAATTTGTTCTTTTTCACTACTTTTGAACTTTGATTGGAAGGTCGCTGATGACCTTCACAGCAATGACCACTTTCCAATCTCCATTAAGAATATTGTCCCTACAATTGATGATGCAATTCTACAATAGAATTTAAAGAAAGCCAACTGGGCTAAGTTTGAAACACTTTGTATTTAAAGTAGTCTAAAAAGGGATACACTTTTTTACGTTAATGACCCTATTCAACATTTTACTTCTATTTTAATTGAGATTGCAGAAGAATCCATTCCCAAGTCCTCAACAAACTCGAAAAGAACCCCAAACCCTTGGCTCACTAAAGAATGTAAGGAGGCCATTAGACAGTGCCGAGAAGCATTGAGAAAATTTAATAATTGTCCAATGCCGAAAAATTTAAGCAAGTACTGTATTCTCCAGGCCAAAGCTCGCCACACGATCAAAGAAAGCAAACGAACATCATGGAAGAAATATATTTCTTCTTTAAACTCTCGTTGCTCAATAAAGAAAGTTTGGGACATGATCTGTAAAATAAATGGAAAGAGAAAACAATTCTTTCTGACATCGGAAATTGGACAGTAACATTTTTAGTTTCAAACATGACAAAGCAAATATACTCGCTGACAGTTTCTCGAACAATTTCTCATTATCTAATTATTCAAAAACCTTCAGAAGATTAAAAAATCAAAAAGAAAAGTTGCATTTAAAATTAACATCCAGCAACTCAGAAAGTTATAACCAACTGTTCTATTGGAGCTTATGAAGGCTTTCAACAAGGCCAATGACACATCTGATGAGCCTGACAAAATACATTACCAGTTTTTGAAACACCTTCCAGAACCATCATTAATATCTCTTTTGAAAATCTTCAATGATTTATTGATTGCTGGTAATGTACCTAAGGTTTGGAAAGAAACAACAGTAATACCAGTTCCCAAACCAAGTCAAGATAGTACAGATCCTACCAACTATTGCCCCATTGCACTGATGAGCTTGTATGGTACTTGGAGACTAATAATTTAATATTTCCTTTTCAAAGTGGCTTTTGATTTGACTGTCGCACCAATGACCAACATGTTAGACTGGAGACATTTATTTGTGATGCTTTTATCAATGAGGAACATTTAGTAGCGGTTTTCTGCCTATGACACGACATGGAAGTACGGGATACTGAATCACCTGCATGATCTGGGTCTAAAAGGCCATTTGCCCTCTTTTATATCAAAATTTCTTTCAAACAGGGAATTGAAGGTATGAGTGGGTTCTACCCTCTCTGATATGTATGAGCAAGAGATGGGTGTGTGCCAGGGCAGTATTTTATCTGTAACACTTTTCAACATCAAAATTAATAGCATCACCAGTTGTTTGGCTCCTGATGTGGATTGCTCTCTATACGTTGATGATTTCTTAATATGTTACTGATCAAAGCACATGCATATAATTGAAAGACAACTGCAACAAAATATAAACAAGATTCAAAATTGGGCCAATGCAAATGGTTTCAAATTTTCAAAGTCAAAATCAGTATGCATGCATTTCTGTCAGTTATGAAGACACCATGATGAACCTAAACTCACGTTGGACCGAACACCTGTACCAGTTGTTGAAGAAACAATATTTCTAGGTATTATGTTCAACAACAGACTGACCTTCATTCCACACATAAAGAACTTGAAATCTAAATGCTTGAAATCTCTAGATTTACTTAAAGTAGTAGCGCACACTGACTGGGGTGCTGATAGAAGAGTCATCCTCAATTTATATAGGACGTTTATTTGCTCCAAACTGGACTATGGTTGTGTTGTTTATGGTTCAGCCAGAAAGTTGTATTTGAAGATGCTTGACCCAATTCATGATCAAGGAATAAGACATGCTCTGGGAGCATTTAAGACATCCCCATGTGAAAGCCTTCTTGCTGAAGCAAACAAACCACATTTATCACATGTAGAGAAATGCTTTCCACACAGTATGCTCTGAAATTAAGATCAAACCCTTTGGACCCAGCTTTTTTGGCTGTATTGACACCCAAATACAAAACACTATACCAAAACAAACCAAATGCCATACCTTCCTTTGGCATTAGAATATCATCCAGCCTTGACAGTACAAAAATTGATCTTTCTAAAATTAAGAAAACATGCAGTCCCAAAACACCTCCCTGGCTACTTGAGCAACCAGAAGTACACAATGGAAAAAAATCTGAGTCAAACCCTTCCATCTTATCATGAACTCCTCACTGAATTTAAAAACTACACAAGAATTTATACTGATTGATCAAAGGATGAGGAAAACGCTGCTGCAGCCTTCGTTAGTGGAAAACACACAACAAAAGTTTGCTTACCAAATGGTACATTGATTTTTTCAGCTGAAATCAGAGCAATAGACCTTGCTATGCAATATATTGAAAACAAATATATTTTAAACGGCATTGTTTACAATGACTCACTATAAGTACTTCAGTCACTACACAATAGAAAATTGGAAAACCCATCACTAACCAATATTCTTGTCATAAATACTGAGGTGAGTAGTATTCTGTTGGTTACCCAGCCATATTGGTATTAAAGGTAATGAAAAAGCAGATAACACTGCTAAAATGGCCCTATACTTAGAACCATCTGATTTTGAAATACCGTATACTGATTTTAAACCTAGTATCAAAGAGACTTTATGCCTCAAGTGGTAGGCATGATGGAATGGTGCAGTGAATAACAAACTCCATGCGATGAAGCCAATCCTTGGAGAATGGACTCCCTCCTACAGAACCATCCGTAGGGATGAGGTTGTCATTGCAAAAATTAGAATTGGTCATACTTATATAACTCCCACATACTTAAAGGAGAAGACCCACCAGAGTGCGTTTCTTGCAAGGAACCATTCACTGTTAAGCACTTTATGATAGAATGTTTCGACCTCCAACCTGTGCACAATCAGTACTACAATGTGCATGACATGAAGGAACTTTATGATACAGTAAATGTCTCTTGTATTATAAAATTCCTGAAAGAAAGAAACATTTATTCTAAGATATAACTTTTATGCTATCACCTTGAGTATTTTTATGTAATGTATATACTGTCCTTCCTACTCAATACCTTTTCATCTCAATCTTCCTTAATACACACCATTTACATTCCCCATTGATTGGGAAGCTTTATATATTACCCTTACCATCTTATCATTTTGCTTTTAACTGTTTGATTTTATTATCACTGGTCAATAAGAAACCTTTTATCACTTTTAAATAATCCTACATATAACTTTTTGTATGGTGCTAAATAGCCTAACAGTGCTGATGCACCATAAAAATACAATCAATCAATCAACATTAGGATGATCAAGACTCTTGGAACATCAGGACATTCAAGACTATTTGAATTCATTCTATACGTTTGGATTTGTGATAGGACATTTCAAATTTTGGGGGATTTAATTCAGAATACTGTAAATGTCTCGTAAATTTTCACTTTGTAACTTAGGGAAATAATTTATTTGGTGATTTTAATAACTTGTTGGTTTCAATTATTTTTGTTACATGGTGTAAGACCTAGAGTCATAACACTTTCTAATATGACATTATAATAATAAATATGCAAAACTTTGTTCAAGTTTTTGAATTAATTTATTTACTCTTCATTGCCCTTCACATCTCCTTGATCTTTTGCAATCCACCAAGTTAATGATGAGATGTCATTCCTTGTCAGTTTGAAAGGTCTAATGTAATTAAATTCTGTAAGCATTAGTCAAATCTGACTGGAAGCTGGAAATTTTTTAAATCGATTTGTTTCCCAAATTTTCATTATAGTTATTGCCCTTTTTGTCTTGCAGCTGAATGCACTGTGTGACAAAATCTTGTGAATGCAACTAGTTCTGCATTTTGATATTACAGTCATTATCTGAAGATGCACATTTCAGTAAATCAGTCTGTTCCAGGTGTTTTTGTTGGAGTTATTGCCTATTGTGCCTTGGAGTTGGATGTTCTCAATAACAGAATATTGTGAATGTGACTAATCTCATAGTTTGATATAGATTACCATGAAATTTTACACATGTTTTGGTCATCATCTAAAGAAACTGTTTTTACAAATTGTTGTCCTTCCTCACTTTTTATTAGAGATTCTGCCCTTTTTATCTTGATGTTGACAGAATCTTGGAAGTGAAATTGGTCTTGGATTTGTTTTGATGGCTTACTGTGAAACTTGGTCCACATTTTGTGCATATTGATACATCACTGAGTCTTGTAAGAGTAGTTGCCAATTTTTACTTACTGCTGGATGCAGCATGTGACAGAAACTTGTAAATGCCACTACTCAGGGGATATCTGTGAGATGAAGTAGATATTTTATGTTCATTATTAGAAAATGTTCATTTTGTTGATTCTATCAAATATTTCAACTGCACTTGCTGGACTATAAATTCATCTCCACTTTAGGGGTAGGGTTAGGATGCAGGAGAGGCAGGTGTATATTTGTGTGTGCATATCGTTAATGATTCCTTTAGGTAATTTATATTGTCTGAGTCAGTTGTGAATTAAGTATTTAATTACTGATAGACTTTGAAATTGTTTTATTTACAGTCCCAATGAAGAAACTGTGTTGTCTGCTACCACGACACTAATGTACTTGATGACTCCAACCTCTAAACAAGGTATGTTGATGAAAATTCAGTGCATAGATTGAATTCAGTATCAGTAAGTTTTTCCAGATTTTTAACAACCGTATGTAACATTACAAGTGATAATTTCTCTGTCTGTGTATGTTTGTTGGTCTATCTATCTTCTATCTTTCTGTTAATCACACAGTGTTAAATTTATTTTAGAATTAAGAGATAAACTCCCACTTGACTTTTGACCCAAATTGCTGTAAAAGTTTCTTTTTCTACCAGTTTGTATGTTTTTGAATGAAGGCTCTAAATATATACATCTAGTATTAATTATTATTATTTTTATTATTATTATTATTCATTACATTATTCACTTTAGAGAATTTTAATATCAGTAGTAGTAAATTTGGCATTGCTATGCAGTATTGTGTCATCACCTCCTGTGTAGTCCATACTGTTTTAACATTTTTCATTCTGTCATTAGGCAGAGCTGATAATGCTATGACAGTGTCAGTTCATCTGTCTGTCTGTCCAGATTTGGTTTTTGCACAAAATATTAGTTCTACACCACATATCTTCATGAAATTCTGGATGACTTGCATCTGCATCAAGGAAGAAATCTATCAATTTTGGATCAGAAGGTTAATGGCCAAGGCAGGATGTGTGATTGTTGGAGTCACACCACTATGTAACCATTTGCACATATGGCAAAATTATACATCCTGCTATCAAACATAATATTCATGTTAACCAAAATTTTATTTATTTCTGTTTTACTTTGATACAAAGAAAAATGATTTCTGAACAATAACTTAAGTTCTGGATCACATACTTACACCTGGCTTAATGAATGACTTGTACATCAAGATAAGAAAGATGAATATTGAATTCAAAGTTGAAAGGGTTAATGTCAAGGTCAGAGCGTGTCGGGTAAGAAAAAAGGGGAATGTTTTACCCATAAAATTTAGAACAAGAATGTGTACATTTTTCTTTACCAAAATTTGTGGATCTTTTGCACTTTGTTCAAGAAAGAATCCTTTTGATTTGGGGGTTAAAAGGTGAAAAGTAAAGGTCACTGCAATACAGTCAGGAAAAGAAGTCTGTGTAATATTTTCAAGGCAGTCAATAAGTAGATAATTACAAGTAAGTGATTTGATTGATCCCTACTTATTTCATCACTCTGAGCTGTTATATCTCCAGTACATATTTTATTATTATAAATTTATACCACCTGAGCTGAAGTTCCTTTATCTAATATCCACACCCCCTGCACAGTATCAGTGCCAACATCTTCATAGTTTATTCTATTTCTTTTCATTGTTGATTTGCAAGTATACAGTGACATGTATCTACAGTAAATGCTTATGTGTTACTTTTTGACATTATTACAATATTGTATGTACACTTTTCTTTTAATACCCCATTAGCATGATTCAATGTTTGCAATATTATGTTTTCATTAATCACATCAGCCACATGATAAAAGTAAATATTACACTATTGTTAATGAGGAGAGAGCTTGAAATAAGCTTAGGATTGTTGCTCAGTCCTCTTTGTCTCTTGTTCAATTTTATTTACTTTCCATGATGACTTTGGCATAAAACACTATTTAAATGAAATTTTTTTTTAATTACACACCAAAAAATGGCACAAAATTCTGATGAAGTTTTTTGTCGATATAGGAAGGAAGAAGAGCGTCAGAATCTGATTGTCAAGTTTAGACCTAGTGTTAAAGGTCACAATCACTAGAAATAAAGATATCTGACTTTCAATGATGTCCAGAGTCAGCCATGCCCTGAAGGCGCCTTAATACAGAACTGTGAAAGGTGGGCAGACATATAATGTACTCTGGTTTATGGGATTAAATATACTTATATCTTTTTATCCTGACAGAAATCACAGCATTGCCCATTGTGGAGTGTATGCTAAGGTTCTCACAGTCCAAGAACAAGAAGCTCAGTAACTTAGCTCAGGTGTTCTTAGAGGTAAGATAATATAGGAATCATACAGTAATATAATATTTCCATAATTTTGGAATGGTTCAAAATTTTTTGACCAGTCTTTGTTTACATGTCTAGAAGTTCCATAGAGGTGCCTTTTGATACTTAGAATGTTTTGTATTCAAGCTTTTTATGTTACCTTGGAAACAGAGTATAGCATAAGTAGTACATAGATTGTGAGTGCTGGATCATACTTCACTCGCAAAAGGAATGTTTAAATAAGCAGAGGGCCAGGGAAAGATGTTATATCTAGATGACTCTTGTTTAATAAAGGCAGGGATATTTGAAGACAGATGTTTTTTTTCTAAAAGAAAAAGTATTGATACAGAGATTTTCCTTTTCTAATGTGGTACAAATTGGCTAAGAAGTTTTGGAGATTTCGGTTGAGCATTTTAACTCATTATTGGCTATAGCATGCTGACAAAATGGAAGCTAAGAGCCTTTCCCAAGAACTCTGAGAAGGCAACCTTGGATGGCTGTCTCATTTTTGTAATCAGGAAAGTCACTTATCTCTCTTCGTTTAAATAATTAGGTTCATCTCTATGATATGATGGGGTTCATTCATTTCAGTGACATGATGGACTTCATTTAAATAATTTGGTTCATTTCCAAAACATAATGGAATTCATTTAAATAATTAGGTTCATTTTCATGACATGATGGAGTTCATTTAAATAATTAGGTTCATTTCCATGCATGATGGAGTTCTTATAAATAATTAGGTTCATTTCCTAAACATGATGGAGTTCATGTAAATAATTAGGGTCATTTCCATGACATTATAGAGTTCTTCTAAATAAAATTAGGTTCATTTTCAAAACATGATGCAGTTCATTAAAATAATTAGGTTCATTTCCATGACATGATGAATTTCATTTAAATAATTAGGTTCATTTCCATGACATGATGAATTTCAATTAAATAATTAGGTTCATTTCCATGACATGGTGTAGTTCATTTAAATAATTAGGTTCTTTTCCATGACATGATGGAGTTCATTTAAATACATAGGGTCATTTCCATGACATGATGGAGTTCATTTAAATAATTAGGTTCACTTAGTCAAAGATTATAAAGATTATCACACTCAGACTCTCACTCAGCTTCAAATGTCTGATTAGTCCTTGGATTTGAAATCAAATATAAAAATGTTGATTTTCAGTTTGAGTTTTACAGATGCCAAACAGTACAATTTTCAAGGAATAGTTCCTAATTGTAACCTCAGATTAAACCATTATGATCACTTCTGTCAGATATAATTTCATGTAGTCACACTGCAACTTGATCACTGTTATATTTGCATCAGAGAAATGCTTGTAGTGTCTGATTATAATTCGTTTGTGAAATCATTCCAAAGTGCTGTTGAATATGGACCTGTAAATAATCATTGTTGACTTAGCACCTGAAAGAAAGTTCAAGGGAAAAAGTTGAACTGAAAGCAACTGATAATGATTATACCTTGATGAAAAAACTACTATTGACATTCTAAATGGAATACACAAGGCATCAATACTCGATAAATATCATGCCTCGGCAATCTTTTCTTGATAGATTTTAGCATGTCCCATGATGGGAAATGTTACTATGGGAAGCACATTTCAACCCAAAACCACTTTAAATCAATAACAGTTCAAATAAGTTCTTGGAAAAACTTTCCGATATTCCTTTTATATGTTCAGACTACACATTTTTGAAGCTGGTATTCCAGTTTCACACCAGTAGGGGCTGGCACTCTCTACTGTGAGTATTGACTTTAAGGCCTGTTCTTAAGGTGTAGTAAATGAATGATAAAGCCTTGTGCCTGTTGTCGGTTCTTCATTATATTTTGTCTGGCATCCTGCCATATCTATCAGTTTTTGCTATTTTCTGCTTTTCATAATCTCTGCACCAATTTTATCCAAATATTTCAGAGAGCATTTTTGCATTGTCACTTATAATCTCTAAATAAAATATGTTATTCACAATCAGATATGGTCATATATGTTAAAGACAGAAATGCCTATAAATGACTTGTTTTCAAAACCTGTAGAACAATACTTAATCCCATTTTATTAGCAGAGAACATCCTGTCATCAACACCTTTCCATTATATAATTATGATGCCAGCTGCTGTTAAATATGGTTGTTTTGACACCGCTTTACTCAAAAGCAACTCAAAAAATGTCACCAACAATTGAGAGACATCATTATGGCAGCAATACGATTTTTACTGGGCCAGATAATATTAAACCAGGTCCAGGTAGAACTGTGTTTAATAAATATAAAAGGCATGTTGTCTTCTTCTCATAAAGTGCCTGACTAATTAAGATCAAATGCAACAGCACATGTTTCAAGTTGTCACTTGAATTCCTGTTACATCTGTTCATACTGAAGGGTATTCGAGATCTTTCTTTGGAGATGATGATGCCAGTTATTTTTGGTTTATTTTGGGGGTATTTCCACAGCATATAGTAAAAATTGTACAGAAAAAAGATAAATAGGTTCAGAGCCTACCTGTACAGAAAAACTTGTATTCCCCATCCTCCAACGATACTGAAAATAAATAGAATACGTTACCAGAATATTGAGAAATAGCCTGTAAAAGACTTCTTTTAAAAACTTCAAAATCAATTTGACCAAGTTTTGTAGCAGACAGAGCTTTCTGAATGTGCAAATAATGTTGCTGTATTATCAATGATGGGCAGCACTATGAGAAAAAGAGAAATCTTCTTTTCAAAAACCACTTTGTCTTTTTAAACCAGGTTTGACAGAGAGCAATTTAGTATGAAATGGAAAACCTTTCAGATGTATATTTCAAGTAAACAAGATTATTTAAAAAACTATGACACAAAAATAGAGCCGGGATGTAGGTCCAAAGTTCATTTCTAGAAAATGCTCCATTGTAAGCAGATAAAACCTCTTACCAAAATTATAATATATGTATAGAGCATAGGAAACATCAAGTACAACAGGTTCTTCATGGGGAAATTCCAATATCCTAAACCCACACTTAGAGAAATATTAACTGTGTATTATTTGTTTGCAAAAAACAACATCAACTTGATTTTGGACAAGGTCAAGTCCAAAATACAGTTATACATAACTCTATAATAATGAAGAAAAAACTAGCAAATACAAATTAAATATACATAACTATATACATTGGTGCACATTGTATGCAGTTACTTTTGGGTGGAAATGACAGTAAAACATGCACACATTTTCATTTGATCTATATCATAGTTGATGCTCTTCAAACAATACTTTTTTTTATCTGTGCATGTTTATCTTTATCATCATTGTGAAGGTGCTTACTAGAAATTACCAGATCATCAGTAGTCTTTAATTTTGATGAAAACATTACAATATTGATCTTTATCCTCATAAGGAGCTGTGGGTTTTTTTTCATTAGCAAAATTCAGACAGTGCATTATGAGAATTCTTTCTGCCAGATTTTTGCTATTTAGCAAAACCCTAAAACAAATGGCAAATTTGTCATCTGCTACAAAAACTGTGAACTTGGAACCCTGATAAAAATGGCTTATGAAATAAATGAACGACCAATCATCATCAGATTTGATGGGGATCACACTGGCATTGAGATGTCTGGACACAGAACACTGGCAACTGCTTTCACATTTACCTCAGCCTTGTGAGCAGTTTCATGGTCACTTAGGTCTCTTGTTCTAAGTTTTTGCAACAGTGGCTACATTCTTCTTTTTGCATGCTTGAAAGAACTTTATGCTAGAAAGCTATGTACAAGTTTTGATCATGAAATCTGATAAACATTTTTATGCATGTCTGACAATTTTTTCTAAAATATGTGGTATTATTTATATTTGTTCATTTTCATTGTAATGTAGGATTACTGTGCAGAAGAACAGATCCAAGAGGCAAGGAGAGTTCAGCAGGAGTTAATTAAAAGCTCAACCCTAGAGAAGAATCAGTCTACTGAAGCACACAAGCAGGTTACTGAAGCCCAGACTTTTTCATGAATGAAACTAATAATGTAGAATCAGGAAAACAGGCTGTATTTGTGCATCCCGTCTAGTCCAGCACAGGGTTATTGCACCATACATGAGTATTCCATGAGCTGTCTCTTATTTCAGTGGTGTGACTACCTCTATCAGAGTCAGTAGATATGTATGTACATTTTTCAAAGAATGGTACATCAGTCAAAATAAACCTAGTGGTATCTTCTCATCTTTGGAATATGGCTACCCTAATGGATTGTTAAATGTTTTGTAAATATATATCCTGAATGCATAAGAATACTTGCAAAATATAGCCACACTACAAAACTTATCATTAGTGATCATTAGTGGTAGACTGAAATCTTAAATTTCATGGTGCAAACTGATGATTATACCGCCCATGTGTTTTATTTATTGGAAAAAATAGGATACAGTACCATGCAGTAGAAGTTAGGTTGGAATCAACACAAAAAGCAAGTAGGTTCAGACCATCCAACTAGAAAAGTGAACTTGATTTTGCAAAACTTTTAGTGCTCAGTTCACACACACACACACACACACACACACACACACACACACACAAGTTGCATTTTTTGTTTCATATATTTTCAGTGTACATAAATATACACTGACCATATTTTCATCTCACTTTTTCAACTCTTTTTCTGTAGATTTCCTGCACCATTCAGACATGTAGATAGCTACTTAAAAGCTTTATTACAGTCAAACCCGGTTACTGTATTTCATGTATTTTTTCGTACCCTTCAATTTTTTGTACACGATCCAGTTATCAAAATAATAATTATTTAAATGTATCAGAATTTTTTGTACATATCACTTTGTATTTTTCAAAAAATCCATTAAATTATCAGACATAAAATTTCTACTAAGAAGATTTACGTTTGCAAAAAAGATTGAAAATACCATATTGCCATTTTGTTTTTATAAAAATTAAAAATTCTTGGTGAGAAAATATGATTGATACATAAGCATGGGCGCCTGCAGCATAGGTCAAGGGAATGAAGCTGAAAATATGTCACAAGATTCTGTTCAAAATGCTTATTAAATATTAGCTTTAGTTTCCGACTGCTTACTACACTAACTCTCCCGGCCATGACTGACTGACCCCTGCCCGCTGCCAAAAATCCTGACCCCTCCATTGCAAAATTCCTGCGGGCGCCCATGTGCATAAGCTATCTTATTATCATTACAACATCTACTGGTATTTATTAACAAATGGACAAAGGACTTCACAGACCATACCTTTAAATATTATCGTTAATTAGTTCTCCTTATTAAGTCAGTCACCATAACAAAACACCACATGCATTTTAAAACGAGTTTTGGAAGCCCTTTGATGTTTTATTATCCAACAAAGATTACATCTCAGTACATGCTAAAGTGAAGACCACAGACCATTGGTCAAGTCTTATTGTTTCATTATAGTCATACAAACATAAAATATAAAAACTTTGTAATTTTCCATCGTAAATTTGAAAGTCATGGTGTCCGTTAAATCGATTCGTATATATACATATGCAATCTTTTAAGTGCTTGTTCTGTTTTGACTTGGATATAATTAACATTTTATTGCGAATCTATTCTATGATATACCCCACTATTATCTTTATTGGCGAGTTCGAATAACAAGTAATGCGTATGATTGCTTGTCCTTATAACATCTGCTGTATGGACAATGGCTTCAATAGCACATTGACAGATTTTCATTTCCCTAAAGAGAGCCTCATTTCCCTACCGGCAGCCTCGCTGATTTGACCTCTTCTGTTGATTCTTACCCTCAGTCTGGTTCAACTGGAATAACCAAAGCGCTAAGCATGTTTAATTACCGTGTAAATAACACTGCATAGCCATGTGGTTCTTGTGACAATGTACATCATAATTAAAACAAGAATGAATTGTTGATTTAGCAGTGTTTATTGATAATGGAATATAGTAGGGTCGTAATACATGAGGATTATGACACTCATCAGGTAACTGAAAATACAGTCTTTTTTCTCTTTGCAAAAGCTACAAATAAAAACCACCCTGAATAAATAGTCTTGTACCCTGACAAAATTTTGTTTGCTCTCTCTCTCTCTCTCTCTCTCTCACATACACACACACATACGCGCTCATGTGCATTAACTAAAACATGATTTCAAGTTCTTTATTTTTTCTTGACAATGTGGACTTGTATCATTGCGTACATTTTACCAATAAATAATACCCATAACTAATACATGTTAAGACCATCTTAATAACATTACCAACATAACAGCTACATATGCTCTAAATGCAGACGAGCTTGCACACTGAGACATAATCCTCTCTCTCTCTCTCTCGTTCACTAATAACAACAAAAAATCTCTCTCTCTCTCTCTCTCATTCACTAATAACAACAAAAATCTTTTTGAGTACTTTTATTTTTATTGTAATTAGATTCTTGAGTTGAGAGCAGAAAGAGACAGAAAATATACATTTACTTTGTACGTTTGTACTGTTAGGTTGTCGAGTAGCATGTGTTCCATAGAACTTGTTCAGGTACGATCCCTTTATTTTTCATACATGGTCAGTACCACCAAATGATAATTATTTATTTTACATATAATTTTTTGTACACTGAAATTAATAATTATTTTTTCGTGTATGAAAAATTACATAAAATACGGGTATTTTGATTACATTGGGGGTGTCAAAAATTGTTGACCTAACCGGGTCCTGAGATATCAGGGTTTAGTTGATAAATCTACTGCAGAACAATGATTATGCATCTGAAGTACCAAAATTGAGGAGTTTTATTTCTAAAAACAAATGGCATTTCTAATGCACAATAAAAATAATAATTCAGTCATGCCTGGTTGGAGAAAAAAGAAGATTGGAGGTCTTTTAAATGAGATTAAGTAACAAGTCGCATATTTTTACAACAATAAGTTACTGCAACAATGTCAGTGGTTTAAAGTTGTTTTTATTTCCATGTGAATAGCCTCATCCCTTTGGTAGCCTCAGCAAGACAACGATTTTCTCATGCTATCCAAAATCTAGGCCAACTGAAGTACATGTTCATGTAGGACTATACATTTTTGTTAAAAAAGTATTTTCTTTTGTTAGAGTTGACTTGTGACTAGCAGCAAAATGTAACTGACCAATGTTGTGCATGAAAATCAATCGGGATTTTTTTTTTATCATCAGAGGTTCCTTTACACCAGTATATGCTGGTTTTTACCAATAAATTTTGCTTCTGTACTGAAAAAAAGACGGGGCTGTCAGTATTCATGTACTGACAAACTGTAAAATGTGTTTCAAGTCTTTAAAGTTAACTGTCTCAACATCAAATTCTGTATGAAACCAACTTATTCCATTCATGCAGTTAGAAGACAACTTATTCCATTTTACAGTTGTAGTCCCATATCCCTCCCGACTTTGATCAGTGACTGTCAGCAAGAATACAGCACCAGAAGGAGAGTCGGTTAATCTCTTTGATGGATTGCAAGACTTTGATATTCAAGATAAGAACAACACAAATGAAAGCACTCTTCTTTTTGTTTCAAATTTTAATCCTATCAGTCACTTTCTGCATCATTCCGTTTGTGTTGAAGAATTTGTAATCATGGTACAGTGATTGACAAGTTCATAAAAAAATAAATATTGGGCGCTATGGATTTTTTTTATACAATGCCATTGGTGCTTTTATTTACTCTTGTTCAAAACAAATTAATAACCAATGGAGGAGGGAGGGCAGCTTAGTTTGGAGTTTTGCTGGTTTCTATTTATAGATTATTGTGAGTCACATGATCTAGCCATGCTGAAGTTGAAGGCTTACACTCACACCAAGCATGGAAATACTTTAATTATTACTGAATTTGTTTTAAATATATTGTGTAGAAACAAATTAGGCATTTTTAACTACATTTAATGATGTTACCCTGATAATTTTTCAAGTTATAGATAAAATCAAATTAGCAATACTGTGTGGGACGAACTATATTGTCATGGTGTTGACATGTGATAATGTCCATTTTGAACACAGCTTGTGTAAACATCAGAAACGCATTAATTCAATTTCCTTACTCTAAAGTATTGTCCACATGGTCATTTTCTCCGCTCTATGCAAGTGATAAACTATGCATTGATGAAATTGGTTGATTAGCATTTGTACCGGTAAAATTTGGTCTTGTACAAACTTTTTCCATCCTTGCCTGTACGAGGTACCAGTAATAGTGGAAACATTGGATAATTTTTTGCAAAATTTCTCAGAGATGGACATTAACAGTTGCATTTCGTTAAATTAAGCGGGTCCACATGTTACTTCGTACCGAAACTTATGCCCAACATAATGGGGTTATCGACTTAACAGGGGTCGAGATAAGTGGGGAAAAATTAGCATAACAAACAAGGATTTTTTCGGGACCGGACCAAAACGCTCGACATACACGGGTTCTCGAGATAACCAAGGTCGAGATAAGTGGGTTTGACTATGTCATTTGTGTTGAGTGTTTGTTTTATATATGGGAATTGTTTCTTCCCATGACCAAGAATTTGATTATCTTGAAAAACAGTTGTGAACTGTTTTGCAACTGCACCATTACTAATTTGTATGGGTATATAACATATTCCTAATGGTCACTTGAGTTCAGTGGTCACCTGGTCATAACAGCCATTCTAATTTCCCCCCAGTAAATTTCCTATATAAATGTCATATAATCAGTGGTCACCTGTCTTCTGTTGTCAGTGTCCAGGTGTTTCTTAACCAAGCAGTGGTTTCAGTCTGCCTTCTGTGGTCACTGGAGCATATCACCAGTGACCATTCCAAGCATGCAAATTAAACTTCTTTTGTTTGATGAACAAAGCATTGTTTAAATAAAGGCATATCATGTGAATCAATGTTTAAACATTTCACATCTTGATTGTGTTTACCATGATACTTGAAATGGTTCCAGGATGTTACATCAAAGCTATCTCAGATGAAAAACAAATAATCTCCGTGTAGAGGTATACTGCACGAGTGATATCCCTTACAGTTTAGGTGCTCCTAACAGTAGCCCCAGGAAGCTTCTTTTCATTATCTAAAATCATCAACAGTCGCAAACAAAAGTCAACTGTTGTTTGACCTCAGTGAATTTGAGCAACTGCTTAATCCATCAATTGTTTAAAGTGTGAGCATCTATTATTATGCCTAATTATATCTGCTGCTGTAATAAAAAGTCAGTCATCTGTTTCACAATTACAGGTAAGCTGTCAGTTAGTAAATCATTAATTTTATTTAGGAGCCATTTTCTACTGATTATGAGATAAAAGTGTTCATGTGGGTAAGAGAGAGAGAGATGTATAAATGAGTGCATGTACACAGTTGAAGTTTTCTTGATTTGATGAGGGTGTATTTATCAGATTGGTTTTGTAGAAGAAGAGTCGTTTACTGACAAATATGAAATAATAATAATGATAATACTACTACTAATAACGCTAATGCTATTCAGTTCATAGTACATAAATTTGTTATGAACCAAGTTTGAGAACTGAACCTGGCTTAAGAGGTCATCTGTCTACAAAGGCCACTTTTCTTGGGGGTGGCTGCTGTAGGTGGGTTTGATTGTATATGTAATCAATGGAATTTTTAATACTATATTTTTCTCATTATATCAGCTCCAGCTTTATGTTTTCTTTCATAATAAACAAGAACAAATGCAAGACTGTTCAAGTTCACCTGGCCATTCATTGTATATCAGTCTGCCATTCATTGCATATCAGTCTGCCATTCACTGCATATCAGTCTGCCATTCATTGCATATCAGTCTGCCATTCAATGCATATCAGTCTGCCATTCATTGTATATCAGTCTGCCATTCATTGTATAT
This sequence comes from Megalonaias nervosa, assembly GCA_016617855.1. Classification (NCBI taxonomy): domain Eukaryota; kingdom Metazoa; phylum Mollusca; class Bivalvia; order Unionida; family Unionidae; genus Megalonaias; species Megalonaias nervosa. The sequence continues at coordinate 10,569 of JAECUM010009320.1, read as the reverse complement.
CAGTCTGCTATTCATTATATATCAGTCTGCCATTCATTGTTCATTGTCAACACTTGCTTCTGAACCCTCTAGAGGCTTCATGTCTAATCAGATTTTGATCAGATTTGCTATGTAAACCTATACAGTAAACCCACATAAGTAATGTGTTCCTTTAGTTACCTCACAGGTGTCAAATTTGCTTGACTCAAGGTGAAATTTCCCGTAAGAAATATTATAAAAGTGAGGGGTTGCATTCCTTAGATCTCACATTTATGACAGCCAAAAGCACCTAAATAAAACCTTTGTCAATCAATACATTATTTATTATGTTTCAAAAAAAAAATTGGGGAGCTGAATATTCATCCTAGGTGAACACATAAAAAGTGGCAGTTCCTGCTTGGGAATCAACGCTGTGCATTCACATGTACTGTATATGCAAATGATGCATTTCTAGGTGTATATTTTGCTTTTCTTGTGTTAATATTCGCGTAAAAGCGAGACTCTGGAAAGTCGAATACAATTAGATTTGGAGTTTACTGTATCATCAAGACCTTGTTTGAGTTTGATTAGGAGTGACATCCAAGCATGTTAATGAAGTGATCTGATTGGCCATATGTTTGATCAGATTTTGGCCAGATTTGGTATGCAGACATAGATCATGAAGACCTTGAATGAGTTCCATTATGAGCGACAGCGACACATAATAATGATGTGATCTTATATCTGTTTATCTGATATTATGAAAATCCTGAGGCAGTATTTTTAATTAGATCTATTATGTCAGCATCAGATGAATTCAACTTGTCAGTTGTGTTCAACGCTTAGGCAAAATAATGTTTTCAAACATTGTAGGTAGATACATTATGGAATCATAATTGCTTCAACAAAAGCACGCCAGACAGTTGTAATTGCTTGTAGCTTAGTTTCCTAGACATTGTTGCATGTATAACCTGCTTTCTTGCTAAAATGACTCTGCTAAGCTTTTGGAGTTTGTACTATATTGGTGAAGCAGGCAAGGCAATATTCATCAATGGGAACTCCCTTTTAATGCAATATTTCACTTGCATCCTCTTTGTTTAACAATATTTTTCTTATTATTTCTTAAAGTAAAAATGTATTTCCTTGTTGGAGTGTTTTTTCAGCTTCCAGCAAGAAAGTTTACCTTAAGATAGAACGGTGTTCCTGCCATTCACAATGTAAAGAAAACTAACTTTTACCAATGATATCATGTCCCTTTTCAACTTTCTACACATGCATGAAGTAGGGGAGGGGGTATTGGCAGAATTCTGCAAAACAGCAGTTTTAAAACAAAATGATCTAAATAGAAATTAATAATTTGATTCAAATAAATTATTCATTGACATCCTTATTATGTCAGAGATTGATTTATTGTATCTGCACAGATACACCAGTGGAGGCAGGTCAACTCCAAACAGATTTGTAGAAATTTTCATTATTATTGTTAGCAGCTAAACCATGGATGACACTTAAGCAAAATAAACTTTTCCAGTATAATGTGGTTAGGTACATTCATCATTAATAACTGTTCCTTTGCAAAGTAGACTCCATTGCATATATGGTCTTGCAATGTGTGCATTCACCTTTATCGCTTATGTTGACAGCCGTAAAAGGTAATATGATTGATGGGCCTACTTTTATTGCTAAACAGTCTACACTGTGTACTGTCCTAGCAAAGCAAGTGACACAATATTGTACAGAATTTCCTGCTGGTACATTCTTAGCACAGACCTTCAAACTCATGTCCAATTATTAGGTTTAAACAAGAGAAACAAATCTTGAAATTGGATTGATTGCATAAAGCGGAAGCACAGTAAAAACTCCATTTCATGCACTATTTACTCCATTTCATGCACTATATCACTCATGTCCTCTCTTGGTATTTTTGTAAAGTACCTGTTTTATTCTTTGTGTCACATGACCTGTTCTGGAACAGTTACATCAATGCTTCATATTATACATGAAATAAAACAAAGTCTAATAAATGAAACAAAGTTAATTCACTAACTGTTACACTTTAATTAGTGCAATGTTCTGTATAACAAAGAAATTATACAGCATGTGTAAATCTATTCAGGTCATTCATCTGCATGTATTTTCATTACTTTTATAGTAGTGCTAATGAGTTTCAAATAGACAGATATATGGACAGGAGCATTTTAATAAATGCTTCTGATGGCCGCAGTACTAACATGTGACCTTATAAATCGGAAAGTATTTCAACACTTCTATCATGCTCTAACTTTTAGAAAATAAATCAGATATACAAAGACGATAATGAAATTTATAGAGGCCAAAGAAACACACCTGTTTCTTTAATACTGTTCTATAAAAAGAATTTGGATTGCATTCATATGCGTCATTTCATGCTGAAATCTCTTCAAAGCCTTGACTTCCTTCAAAAGTAAGAATTCACTTGCCTAATTTCATGCTGAAGTCTCTTCAAAACCTGGACTTCTTCATAAGTAAGCATTCACTGGCCTCATCATCATCATCAGTTAGCTCCATCAAAACCATCAGCTTTGAATGATTTTTGCATAAAGATCTCTCTCACTCTCATACACACTCAAAACAAAAATTCAGACACTCTCTATGTGAAATATGTATGCATACACAAACTATCACTACCATAAAAAAGTTTTTCTTCTATAATATTTTTCTTTTATTGTTATGGTAAATAAATAATGAACACATACTTTTTTATTTATTTTTATTTCACAGAAATTATTTCTTCTGAAACTTAAATAGCCATTAGGTGCCAAAATAAATGGCCATTAGGTACCAAAATAAATAGCCATTAGGTACCAGTACCAAAATAAATATCCATTAGGTACCAAAATGAAGCCATTAGGTACCAAAATATATAGACTGCAAGATATTATTCTGAGGCTAACACACTTTAAGGTGTTCAGTCTAGTTCAGAATTTCTTTACTGAGAAGTAGTTGTGAATTCCTAATATAAATAAGGGTGTCAAGTATAGTCATAACCATACTGTATGTCAGTGGAGTTCAGAATCAGGTCAGAAAGTTTTACCATAATCTCCTTGTATCGTTCTCTTTCTGTCTTCTACCCAGCACAAGTTTGTCAGTCATCATTGGTCATTTGTTTATCTATTATCACCTCTCTGTCTGTCGACCAGCAAACCTTAATTGCATTATTTTCTAAATTTCTGCATTTTGATACATGTTGAATTGGGTACACTTGGTTCAGTGGACAGGTTTTGAGTCTCCAATACTATGTTATTTATGGTGTAACATTCACTCTGAAACTAAGATATATATATATATATATATATATATATATATATATATATATATATATATATAAAACCTTACATTGTCAAGCCAATTTATATATGAATCGCTATTTTCACACGGGGTTGGATATAATAAGGCTGAACTGAATTAAGTTCAAAGTTGAGAATGTAGCACTTAGCCTGAATTGAAGATTTATCTCCCCTGACTCTACCAGGTAGAAAATAAAGGCTTTATATCATACAATTTTTTTAGAAAAAAAAGGGTTACTGCACAAAATGTCTTTTTCAGCTCAAATCATGTTTTAGTTGAATGAAAATGATCTGCTTGAAAGTTTATTATGCCTGTGTAATGATTAAGAACTTTCCATGGAAAACTTTACAATTAGGTAGTTTTAACATTTAAAAAAATGTTCTTGAGCCATATTCAAATATTTTTCAGTACAGATTTTTGTTAGAGAGAGATACAGCAGTGGTTTTAACGATGCCATACAAAAAGAGTTGAACTGCATAACAGAAGAACGATCCTTTATTATGTTTGATAACATCATGTGTCCCTTCTGTGAAATAATGTTAAGAAAGAATGGATTTCCATTTCCTAAAAGTGGAGAACATAGATTAACCTTGGTAGACGTTTTACAACCAGTATTGCCATTAATAATAATTCAGCAATCTGGTTGTTTTCAGAGGTAAGAAAAAAAATTTGAAAAATGTATTCATAAATGGTGTGAAAGCCATTCCCAGACACTATAACGAATACAAGAGGCATGAAGCAAAATTGTACTAACATTGGCCCAGTAATAACTTGCAGAAAATTTCGAACTAAAGAAGTAAAATGGAAGTAGAATAATAAAAAAATGAATACAGTAATAAAGTACGGCATACCCATATTCGGTTGAAAATAAAAGAGAATGACACATCAATTTAAATGTTGAGGGGAAAAAAAAAAAAAGCCCAAATATGCACGACTCGAATGATATCATGTCCTGTAGAATTGCTATCTCTCATATGACATGGTCCTATATGTATTGAGCACAGTGTTTTTGGAGGGTGAGGCGCATAAGGCTGGAATGAACTGATTTCCGAGTCTGAGAGCAAAGTGATAAGTCTAATTATAGAAGTTGTGGCTATCTCCCCTGAACCCTTCGAACTGAAACTAAACGCTTTACATTGCACAATACAAAAAAAGAAAGGTTTATGGTTTTCTTTGTATAGAATGTAATCTGTCAGCTCGAAACTTTCACATGCCTGCGTTATGACGGTTGACACTGCTTTAAACACGATCCATAGAAAGCTTTACCTTGTGCAAAGGTAAGTCGGTCGATGACGAGCTGATTGATAACTTTTTCTTTTCAGGTAATTTTTAACATGCATCCTAAAAGGAATGTTATTAAACTATACTCTGCTATTTTTCAATACAGAGTTTTATCATATAAAGATACAATTATACTCGGTATTAACATTGCCATATCAAAGGCGTTAAATAACAGAAGAACTATCCTCAATTTTGTTTGGTAAAATCTCGGTAGGAATTGTGTCGTTTTCATAAAATAATGTTAAGAAACAAAACACGAATGTCCCCAGGGGTGTAGAGAGCGATCACGGACCCTGTGGTAAGAAACACCGTGGCTTCTAGTTCTCGTTCAAACAAAATTTTTCTTTTATAAAATTAAAAAGTGTTCGGCCAGGGGTATATCCCCGGTTGCCCCCCCCCCCCCTTGTCGGCCCTGAATGTCCCGTTCGCTGAAAGTGGAAACACAGATTAACCTCGGTAGATACTTTATAAGTAAGATTGTCAATAATGATAATTTTAGCAGTCTGGTGCATTCAGATGTAAAATCACCACGTGTGACGATGGTTGAACAGTCTTTGTGTTCAAGTGGTAAGATTGCTATAGGTCAAAGTTAGAAGCTGGATTTTTTTTCTCTGAAGAAAATGACCCTATTCATTGAAGTAGTCTTCGTTTTAACAGAACATGCTGCTTATAAAGACAAACAGGAAATAAAGCCTGTTTGTTCATTCAACTTTATTTCCCATTTTGGGAGACTGACAACAACAAAAAGTGGGGGGGGGGAGCAGAAGTAAAGATACCAGAATAATGACGATATGATGTGGAATTATATATATATATATATATATATATATATATATATATATATATATATATATATATATATATATATATATATATATATATATATATATATCTTGTTGGTGCCTCCTTTTAGAATAATTCAATTAAATATGCACGTTCATCGAACTGGGATAAACATTACATTAAGGGTGTGGAACAGTTACATAAAGACATAATTTATATTATGAATCTACTTACCTATGAAGTTACTCACAAGAATAATTATGAGTTCATTCATTCGTCCATCATTGATTTCTTGTATTCTTTTAAGTACACCTTTTGGAAATTTAATTATACGTGAAAACAAAGCAAATTTATAGTGATCACAGTTTTTAAAAAATCGTTCTCATTTCGCATTATACCATTAGTTGCAAAATTCATGGAAAGTTCTTGCAAAAAGTAATGCAGCTGACAATAAATGTATATAGACTTCGCAGTCACTCAGTGCACTTGTGTGGAGTAATTCCGTACAAAGTAAGCTCTGAACAAGATCTTTATCAGAAATTATGACGAGCGCCAGGAAAAAAATAAATAATCAAAGTTACTGAAAATATGGGACCAAAATCGATTCTCATTAGATGTTGAGACCTAGAAATGAACACGTATGCAGTAAAATCTGAGTAACAAATATTTCAACGTCGAAATATTTTACAGCAGGGGCAGCCCTGCTTTCACATTTTATTTCACTGGTACTAGCTGTGTTATTTTTCAATTTTTCATAAAGGTGAATTATCTGCTTTGAAAATAGCTCACTATTAAATTGGCAATGCAAGATAAATAGGCTGACATTATTTCATTTGATTTCCATAAAGAACAACGCCATTATCTCATGTAAGATCAGGGTTTGTTTCCATAAATGAACTTTTCATCTCATTGTACATGGGAAGTAATAAGAAATATGGTATTTTAAACAATTGTAAATGTCACGTTTAAATCAAAGACGAAACTTAATAGCATTTCACATAGTCCCAATCAGGCCGTAATATGGTAAGAAACGGCCCGTAATCAGTCACTAGTCCGAATCAGCCTGCACTCCCCAAATGGACATGGAATTCAGCATACGCACGTGATGTTTGTACTCTTTATTAATTTTTGTCTTAAACTGTGATTACCACTCATGCAAATATTTACAAGGAAATATATATGCGTGTTATTGTTAATTTGGATTGTTCTTTATTAAGTTGTATTTAAAATCAGTTAAGAAGTTACTGTTTTGTTTGATTTTTTTTTTTGAGTTTTATCAGTAAGTCGTACATTTGGCTCGATAAATATAAATTTGTTCTCCTGTTGAATGTTTCGTTTTTGTGGGCCCCTTAATGTCCATAAGGTTTGCTATGACGAAGAGACAGACCGAAGGTCAAGCAAAGAAGGGGAAAACAAAATAGGGAGACAAAATCAGCCAGTAAAATTAATGATCCGGCCTTCATTAACAATAAATCTGCGAATAAATAAATAAATAAATAAATAAAATAAAATAGGCAATTCAAACAAGGGAACAAATATAAACAAAACGAAATCGAAGGGGATGGGGTGGGCCGTTAATACTTGTCATGCCACGGTGGGAACAAATTCTTAATAACAAGATACAAGCCTCCCCACCCCCATCCCTCCACGCACTAATGTCCCTAAGGATAGCTATGTCAATATACCAGCCCCCAGCCTTCCCCACTTAATGTCTCAAAGGTCGCTATGTCAGAGACAGACCGAAGGTCAAGTGAACAAGGGGAAAAACAAAATGGACAACTCAACAACATAAACCTACTGATCCCAATTTTAGTTATTAGGTCAGCAAACAGGGGGAAAAGAAACAAACAATGATGAATAAATAAATAAATAAATAAATAAATAAATAAAAACTTAAAATACAATAAGCAATTCAAGTCTTATTCAAATGAGCAATCAGGCGGGGCAAACCCGAAAGTAAGTATCAACAACGCAGGAAAAGGAACAAACACGGAGAGCAAAGTGCAGTAATAACGAAGATAAGGAAGAAGCAGAACACTGGAAACTACTGGAGCCGAGCATAATGAAGATAATGGGAAGAAAAATACCAGGAAAGATGATAAGGAAGGAAATAAAGAAGAAAACTCAGCAAGAGAGATAATATAAAGAAAGAAGAAGAACCAAAGCTCCTTCTTAGTGCTATAACGAAAGGAAATTGCCCCCCCCCCCAACAAAAAAAAATCGAACAGCCCAACCCCAAGAAGTATTACCTGCCTCTAGTGAAAAGGTCAACAACGTCCCCTTCCAAATGGTCGAAATTAACATACACCCAGCAAAAATAGGACACACGGAAAACACACACACACACACACACACACACAAATAGTTAAAATAATATAGCGTAGCACACACATGCAAAACACTATAAAACAAGCAACCAGTCTCTATGCCAAAGTCCGATAAATCAACCCACCCAAACCTGTGTTGATACTGATGGACGATACGTGGGATGATGTCACCCGTTTATTAAAATGAGCAATTTTGCTGCATGCAAACATTTCCGGAACACACCTACGTACAGTTTACACACCGGTATTTTTTAATAGCCATATCTAGCGCGAAATTCAAAATGGCCACAAGACAGATGGTTGCGTTATTCCACGTGGATTTACAAGTCGTCAGACATAGGTTTGATCCGGAAATATCATGTACTTATCGCCAAAAGATCATTCAGCCGACGGCAATTCAACAGCCGCTAGAAGTACCGGTAAGTGTATAAAATGTACACCGATGTGTGCAGACAAGATTGTCTGCAGATTTTTGCAGGTTTTAATGAATAGGCGATATCAGTCCTTACACCGTCAGTCATTATCACTATAGGTGTTGGGCTGATTAATCGGCCTAGTCCCCAAGCCGAGAAAGAAAATTATGTATAGCACCCACCCAAACAGCATTATTGCGTTGACTTTCGTTCTGACCCAAGCCCTCTTCAGGTGAAAGCTCTTGGCCCTGAAAAGACAAGCTCGACTGGCATGCTGCTGAATAAGTGATATAATGGCGTCGCGAAAACCAAACTAAGATCACAAAATTATACGGCTACCTTAAGCCAACCTCTTTGGTACCTTTTCTGAAATCAATAAAGACGCTCAGTACACGAAATATCAAACAAATTACATAATAGGAAAATTCACAACTCGGGATTATTTGATTCGGGAATGGGACCACAGCAGTTTTCGGCGTTAGGATAAGTATCGTCCACTAAATAGACAACTGGGCAAAGATTTGTTATAACACAGTAGACTAACCGGAGGAAGGAGGCAGACGGAAGACTGGGTAAAGGCGAACATGGCGTCGGACCCGTGGAATTGTGGACGTGGAGTCGTGGAGATTCCTCCTTCACCTACGGATGGCCTGGAGTCGGACTTGCTGGCACTCACTTTCCTGCGGCTTGCTTGGGCGGTATCAGTAATAAGCGGTTAATCACACCAAATAATTAGTACGCACATGCCGACCTTTTAGGCGATAAGCAGTCTGATTCAAATCAAATCATCCCTGTCTATGTGAAGGTCTGATTTTACTCAGATTTGGCGATAAGAGACGTAAATTAAAAACGTTATCAGCTGGACTATGCATCAGTGTGCCAATCAGTTAATCTTTTCTTATGTCTTATGACCAATGGAAATGTAACCCATGATGAGATTTCGAACTGGTTTGATGTTCGAAGTAAATAACTGTTTTGGGTTTTTTTTTTCGGGTCAGCAGTCTCGATTATACGGTGACTAATTGATTCACATTACTGCGAGTTCAGCGGTTCCAGATGGTCATAAGCGTTATGAGCTTGACCGTGATTATTACATTGTATTGTATGACAGACTGACACTGATAACGCACATATATGAAGCATACATATTGCTTGAGTTTACTGAAGACAAAATTGCAACCACGCTCAAAACTATTACTAGTCCCGAGACGAAACCAAAAACCTTTACAACCTCCAACCTCGGAGAGTGACTCAGTTAAGTGACTCTTGTTGAAAAGATGTCAACATGAAAACTGCTGTAAAACAGCCTTTCCATCTAGTAAATAGGCCTATCCATCCCGTAAACGGGCCTATCCAACCCTTAAACAGTAGCACAGAGAGAGAGAGAGAGAGAGAGAGAGAGAGAGAGAGAGAGAGAGAGAGAGAGAGAGAGAATTATTGCATAGGGCTTTTATTCTGATCCAAAACCTCTTCAAATGAAAACTCTATGGCCCTGAAAAGACAACCCGATTGGCAAGCCGCTGAGGAAGTGATCTGACAGTGATCTGCCCATCCAACCGATAAACAAACCGATTCAGCCCGTAAATAAGCCTATCTAACCCATGCTCAGTTACCCAGGTCAAGTGAATAGCAAACAGTATAGAGAATTATCGAGAGGCTTATCAACAGATTCTAGCCCTGACATACCATTTTCCAAACTGGTGACTATTTTGAAATAAGTTAATACTCCGGATGATGATCTTTTTCAATCCTGATGATGCTATAAATTAATTTGTTTGAAGATTTCTAAATGATGAATTAGAAAATTAGAAACTATGTTCGAAAAACTCAGCTCAGAGATAAAATTGGTAGAAATATGTCATTTCCCACATAATGTCTGACAAAAGTATTGACCCTGATATCTTGATCAATGTATTTTTCATATATTTATCTCATGACTTTATTCAGCCTATGTTCAAACTATTTAATGTTATTTTTATACGTGTAGTTTTCCTGTTGCTTAGTCTAAAAGTTACGTTATACTTTGCATACGAAAGGTAGTAAAAATGAGCTTGAAAATTATAAAGGCTCTTTGGCAAGCTAGGTCAATTATTTCCAAGAAATTTAAACAATCGGTTTAATGAGTGTGCAGAAATATTTCATGTGTATCTAGCTGCGCAAGTCGGTTTTAGAAAACGTGTACCGTGTAGAATGTAGAAAATATTTCACCTTACATGGCTATATACAATATACTATTATCAGTGGTAAGAAACTATTTTGCAGTTGTCTAATTGACCTTTCCCAAACATTTGACAATAATGCAAGACATATATTAAGGTTTAAATTGTTCCAGTGTAGAGTTATAGGAAAGATTTGGATGGTATAATGTCTATGCATGATGAATTAAAATATAGAGTAAAATGTAAAATATAACAATAGTCTTGCTGAAGAATATTGCTGGGTTTTTCTTTAGCAATAGAATTATTGCTCATCTTATCTTT
>JAECUM010009318.1:0-85510 GCA_016617855.1 Megalonaias nervosa | reverse complement strand
TATATATATATATATATATAAAATCTACAACAATCCTGATTTCTACAGGCCCACAAAGATCAAAGTTGCTGGAAGTGGTACTTAATATCATTAACAAAAATACTTTATTGCAGGTTGTTACATGTGACAAAGTCTTAAGTGTGCCGGTGTATTTTGATACCTAACATGTAAAAGACATGTTAGGCAGTGTTATGAAAAAAGGCCTCCTAAACATTGTGGATACTGTCCAATAGCAAATGTATCCTTCCCATTTCCCACTGAGTTAGAATTTACAAAAGTCACATTAAGCCCTACTTTCATTATCACAATATTGTCAGGTGAAATTGCTGCCAAGACCACATGATCAGACTATTCCAACTCTAGAAGAGGATATTCAGCAATATCCAAGGTGGACATTATATGGACTCCAACCAGGCAATAGATGCCAACCAGGCAATAGACAAATAGGATTACTATCAATTAAAGAAGGGATATTCTTAGGAAAGTCTAAACTTGTGTACCAGATTTCTAATCCTTGGGGTCGACCATATATCAAAAATATTGTAAATTCACAACAACAGAAAAATAAATGGAAATTTAAATCTGTTTAGTTCTGTTTCCTCAAAATAAACTTCCAAATTCCAAAATTTAAAACAGACTTATTTAGTAAAAGCTTTGCATGTATTCGGGCCCATTGATGTGGAACAGATGACCTATATTTGTCAAGGAAACCAAATCAATGACCATTTTTCATAACATTGTGGTAGAATGGCTACATGATGCAAACCCATGCTTGTCTGCTTTAAGTTTCTGAGTTTACTGTTTGCCTTTAGGTTTAGACTAATTATAGACACATATTTGTGAGTACACTAGAAGGGCACACTGGAGAATGCAATATTTTATTTTATACACTCAGCAAAATCTTTTGTCCCTTCCTTAATAGGAAGTAAAACATTGGTTACATTTTCTGAATTTTGATTCAGCTGACACAGTCAGTCTGACAAGAGATTTGTCATCAATACAGACACACATATAAAGATATATATTGAATCACTTACATACAGTTACAAACATTCATGAATACATATTTATGTAGCACACATTTTTTGGCATGTACTTTACACATTCAAGGATTTATGAAAAACAGTATATCTCCTCTGATAAGCCAGTCAGGTGGCCAGACTAATACATTTTTCAAACTGTTGAGAGCTGGATACCTATTAGGGTGCAGTGGGCACTGTCATAGCATGACCTGGAACATTCAGTATTGGCTTTTCCTGAAAACACCATCTCTTTTCAATGTTGCATGTCCCAAAAGATCCCAAATTTTAAACCAGAACTGCTCTGTAGACCCTCCGGAGCTGTTAATCATTCACTTTTATATGATCAGTTTCAAAAGGGCCCAATTTCAAGTGATTGGAATTTGGTAAGGTTTTAATTTTTGGAGCATGGACAGTGCCTTTTATGACTGTTGAGTTCTGAAAGACACTCTGGTTTGAACCCAGCATGGCAAATAATATAATAAACAGTAAGGTATCTACCCATATCCATGCCCCCTCCCCCCCCCCCTCCGGGTTTATAAACAGTTACAGCTTTAGTAAATGTTTGCCATGGTTTTATGAAGGGGTGGGTGTGGGGATGAGCTTAATGGGTGTCATGAAATAAATACAGTAATCTAACTTTATGCATATCATTTTATCCTCTGTATATTGTTTTAATGGCATGGATTAGAATTCATATAAAGAAATGAAGAGAAATAGGGTTGGATTATAAAATTTTCATTGCCGCAGGTACCGTAGCTAAACAAGATCACTATAAACTGGATTTATAACTTTATTTTTTTTCCCATTCCTTTTCAAAGAAAGTCATCACAATATAATTGCACCTGCTGCAAACAAACTTGATTTTGTATTCAACACTTTTGGCCATGAATCTATATATATATATATATATATATATATATATATATATATATATATATATATATATATATATATATATATATATATATATATACGCACACACACACACATGAAGCAGTGTTACATACAATGAGCAGCTTGCTTGATGTTACATACACTGTGAACAGCTAGAGTGATGTTACATGCAATGAGCAGCTAGCGTGATGTTACATACAATGAGCAGCTAGCTTGATGAGAGTTAATTCGGGATAAAAATACCCTTTATTTTTCTGGTAAAATTTACTTCTCAAGTCCCTATTCTCTTTTCAGATATCCTAGATGGAGATATAAAGTCCATTCTTGATGTTCTCTGGTTGATCATTTTGAACTATTGCATACACTTAGTTGGTAAGTCCATGTTTACAGATTGTTTTGCCTTCATTTGGCTAAAATCCATGTTTGCAGACTGGTTTACCTTCATTTGGCTAAAATACATGTTTGCAGACTGGTTTAGTCAGGACCATTAATGTCTGACACATCTGCCTTCATGAAGCTCTGTTTAAATATTTACACTCCACTGTTTACAGGATAGTTTAAATATGCTTCATGTACATGTTAATTGTGGAAAAAGTACAGCTGTATGGTATCTTAATGTCTCTTAGAGGAAATTCATTTCTCCATGCTTTGAAGAACATAAATTTGTATTTTCAGTAAAGTTAAAGAAAGCTCCACAAGTAATACTGTATATACGCGCACATAGGTTGAGTCAAACTGCAAACAACAAAGAGCTTTATCTGCCAAAGCACAATTCACCTGCAGATCAGGATCTGTGTTGTTTGTTCTACTGATTACTCCAAACAAACTGCACAGACCCTGGTCCCTTGAACAGTGTTAAAGTGACAGGTCATTTGGAATTGTTTACAGGTATGGTATAGACTTGCTAATAAGTCGAGTCCAACTGTAAAGGTGTGGACCCTGAACAGCCATTGCATAATGTACTGGAAGATAAGGATCTGTCTGCTGATTACTCCTAATGAAATTCATTGACCTAGATCTGATTGCACATTATGTGATGGAAGGTTGTGGGTCTATGTTGTTTACTGTTGGACTCAACTTACAAACAAGTACATGTACATGCAGTATATGTCAGATTAAATATCACAAATAAGTACATGTACATGTGGTCTATGTCAGATTAAATGTCATAGACAGACAAGTACATGTATATGTGGTCTATGTCAGATTAAATGTCACAGACAAACAAGTACATGTACATGTGGTCTATGTCAGATTAAATGTCACAGACAAACAAGTACATGTACATGTGGTCTATGTCAGATTAAATGTCACAGACAAACAAGTACATGTACATGCGGTCTATGTCAGATTAAATGTCACAGACAAACAAGTACATGTACATGCGGTCTATGTCAGATTAAATGTCACAGACAAACAAGTACATGTACATGTGGTCTGTGTCAGATTAAATGTCACAGACAAACAAGTACATGTACATGTGGTCTATGTCAGATTAAATGTCACAGACAAACAAGTACATGTACATGTGGTCTATGTCAGATTAAATGTCACAGACAAACAAGTACATGTACATGTGGTCTATGTCAGATTAAATGTCACAGACAAACAAGTACATGTACATGCAGTCTATGTCAGATTAAATGTCACAGACAAACAAGTACATGTACATGCGGTCTATGTCAAATTAAATGTCACAGACAAACAAGTACATGTACATGCGGTCTATGTCAGATTAAATGTCACAGAACGTAATAATGTCTAATATTAAGATTTTAAACATAAGTCTTATGGTAGGTTTCATGGTATGTAGCTCTGCATGTGGATAGTTCTCATCGAACTTAACCCTTAAGTTTGGTTTTACGGTATCTAGCTCTACATGATGATCATTTGCATCAAATTTAAGCCTTATGTTTTGTTTCATGATATGTAGCCCAGCATGTTGATTCTTCTCATCAAACTTAAGCTGGGGCCCCAGTTGGCCAAGTGATCTAAGGTGCTTGATTTCACACATCACTGACACATCACCTCAGTCTGCATGGGTTTGAGTCATGAGTTTGGCCTACTTGGGTATGTGAGGAAGCTTGACAATAGCTTCCTGTAGGTTGGTGGTAATTCCCGGGGTTCTCCTGAGTTCTTCCTCCACCAAATATACTGAACACCATGTATTGTCTATTAGGTGCTAAGAAATGTCATTAAACCCATAACAACAACAATAACAAAAACTAAAGCCTAGCTAGGTTTCATGATATCTAGCCCTGCATGTGGATTGAATACACCTATCACAAAGCTTACTTCAGGGATCATTCGATCAGTTTGTTTTTGGAATCCCGTGGTTAGAAAAGTTCTTTTATGAATCTTATATAGGCAATAAATCTCTTTATTCAGTCAATAATTGAAGTGTCTAAGCTTTTTTGTCAGAAACATATACATGAATGTTGGTAAAATACATATTATTGATTTTATTGAGATATACAACTAGTTTTTGGACAGATACCAAATGATATTTGTATGTGCTCTTTTCATACCATACACACATTTGCATTATGAACTGATTTTGTCTGGCAAGCCAAGCAGAAGGCTTAATATATGTGACAGATTTTTCTGTATGTCATTATTAGGATTTAGTGATATGATGGCTTATCTTTTAAAATATTTATTTATCGACCTGGATTCCATCAAGAGTAATGACAAGTTTCCATCCAATATCAATGAATTTGGTTTATAATCCAGTTTAGTGACATTGGTTTCCAGTCTAGTTAGTGACACTGGTTTGAATCTGGATTAATGACATTGGTTTACAGGCCACATTGGGGGGCCCCGAGTGGCCGAGTGGTCTAAAGTGCTCACCGTTACGGATCACTGCCATCTCACCTCTGTCTGCGTGGGTCTGAGTCTCGGGCTCGGCCAATGTGGTTATGTGAGAAAGCTTGCCGGTAGCTTCTCGTGGGTCGGTGGTTCTTTCCGGGTTCTTCCTTCACCATTAATACTGGCCGCCATGTATAGCCTATCTTGTGCTGAAAAATGGCATTAAACCCTATGACAACAACAAAAAAAGCCCACATTGGTGACATTGGTTTACAGTCCATATTAGTAACATTGGTTTACAGTCCACATTAGTGACATTGGTTTACAGTCCACATAACACATAGTGACATTGGTTTACAGTCCACATTAGTAACATTGGTTTACAGTCTACATTAGTAACATTGGTTTACAGTCCACATTAGTGACATTGGTTTACAGTCCACAGTAGTAACATTGGTTTACAGTCCACATTAGTAACATTGGTTTACAGTCCACATTAGTGACATTGGTTTACAGTCCACATTAGTGACATTGTTTACAGTCCACATTGGTGACATTGGTTTACAGTCCACATTAGTAACATTGGTTTACAGTCCACATTAGTGACATTGGTTTACAGTCCACAGTAGTAACATTGGTTTACAGTCCACATTAGTAACATTGCTTTACAGTCCACATTAGTGACATTGGTTTACAGTCCACATTAGTAACATTGGTTTACAGTCCACATTAGTAACATTGGTTTACAGTCCACATTAGTAACATTGGTTTAGTCCACATTAGTAACATTGGTTTACAATCCACATTAGTAAGATTGGTTTACAGTCCACATTGGTAACATTGGTTTACAGTCCACATTAATGACATTGGTTTACAGTCCACATTAGTAACATTGGTTTACAGTCCACATTAGTAACATTGGTTTACAGTCCACATTAGTAACATTGGTTTACAGTCCACATTAGTAACATTGGTTTACAGTCCACAGTAGTGACATTGGTTTACAGTCCACATTAGTAACATTGGTTTACAGTCCACATTAGTGACATTGGTTTACAGTCCACAGTAGTAACATTGGTTTACAGTCCACATTAGTGACATTGGTTTACAGTCCACATTAGTAACATTGGTTTACAGTCCACATTAGTGACATTGGTTTACAGTCCACATTAGTAACATTGGTTTACAGTCCACATTAGTAACATTGGTTTACAGTCCACAGTAGTGACATTGGTTTACAGTCCACATTAGTAACATTGGTTTACAGTCCACATTAGTGAGATTGGTTTGCAGTCCACAGTAGTGACATTGGTTTACAGTCCACATTAGTGACATTGGTTTACAGTCCACATTAGTAACATTGGTTTACAGTCCACATTAGTAACATTGGTTTACAGTCCACATTAGTGATATTGGTTTACAGTCCACATTAGTAACATTGGTTTACAGTCCACATTAGTAACATTGGTTTACAGTCCACATTAGTAACATTGGTTTACAGTCCACAGTAGTGACATTGGTTTACAGTCCACATCAGTGACATTGGTTTGCTATGCAGATTACTGACATTGGTTTACTGTCCACATTAGTAACATTGGTTTACAGTCCACATTAGTAACATTGGTTTACAATCCACATTAGTGACATTGGTTTACAGTCCACATTAGTAACATTTGTTTACAGTCCACATTAGTAACATTGGTTTACAGTCCACATTAGTGACATTGATTTACAGTCCACAGTAGTAACATTGGTTTACAGTCCACATTAGTGACATTGGTTTACAGTCCACATCAGTGACATTGGTTTACAGTCCACATTAGTGACATTGGTTTACAGTCGACATTAGTAACATTGGTTTACAGTCCACATTAGTAACATTGGTTTACAGTCCACATTAGTGACTTTGGTTTACAGTCCACATCAGTGACATTGGTTTACAGTCCACATCAGTGACATTGGTTTACAGTCCACATTAGTGACATTGGTTTACAGTCCACATTAGTGACATTGGTTTACAGTCCACATCAGTGACATTGGTTTACAGTCCACATCGGTGACATTGGTTTACAGTCCACATTAGTAACATTGGTTTACAGTCCACATCGGTGACATTGGTTTACAGTCCACATTAGTAACATTGGTTTACAGTCCACATCAGTGACATTGGTTTAGAGTCCACATTAGTAGCATTGGTTTACAGTCCACATTAGTAACATTGGTTTACAGTCCACATCAGTGACATTGGTTTACAGTCCACATTAGTAACATCGGTTTACAGTCCACATCAGTGACATTGGTTTGCTATGCAGATTACTGACATTGGTTTACAGTCCACATTAGTAACATTGGTTTACAGTCCACATTAGTGACATTGGTTTACAGTCAGTGTTAGTGACATTGGTTTACAGTCAATGTTAGTGACATTGGTTTACAGTCAATGTTAGTGACATTGGTTTACAGTCAGTGTTAGTGACATTGGTTTACAACCCAGATTACTGATATTGCTTTGCAACCAGGTTACTAACATTACTTTACAACCCAAATGGAACATTGTTGAAAAAGTTGGCATAAGTCATCAAGAACAAAGTTGGCATAAGTCATCAAGAACAAACTTTTGTCCTAGAGTTCCCAAGTTTCTGTCAAAAAAGCTACCACTAAAAGATTGGGTTAAAATACATAGATGGACAGATTTAATACCACCAGTGAAATCTACAGGTGACAGTCTAGTGGTACTTGTTGACTTAGGATTACTTATACAGACAGTGATCATCATCAGGGAACTTTGAAATAGTTTTATTGTTTAATTTTTTCGTTTAATTTTTTAGGAGTGTACATGAGATATGCATAGATTTCATGCATCCATTAGCAAGATTACTTTCTCCATCTCCAAGAGAAATTTCCAAAATACTGTGAATTCACTATTTTACATAGGTACCGTCTATACTCACTTATAAGTTGAGTCAAATTGCAAACAACAAAGATCCTGATCTGCTATAGTGTAATGCATCTGCAGATCAGGGTCTATGTTGTTTGTTCTACTGATTACTCCTAACAAACTGCACAGACCTAGATCTGCTGGCACATTATGTGATTGCAGATCTGGGTCTGTGCAGTTTGCAGTTGGACTCATCTTATAAACTTGTATATATGGTAACCAGTATATGTACAACAAATAAAAGAAATTCATGATTAGCTTGATGAATTTCCATTTTATGTCTTTGTTTTTTGGCATTGTTTACAGCATCTTAATCAGTGAGTCTTGCTGATGATTGGGATTGAATTGTACATACATCTACATTGGTACAAGTGGTATCATGTAGATAAACTTTTTGAGTAGAAGAATTTTCATGGGGATTAAATTTTATAGTCATACTGTTGACATTAAGATCCAATCTCAACAAAACTATCCATTTGTTTCCCATGACAAAATTGAAATTAAATCATCCATGAATATTTTAGATTTTACAATAGTGTTTTGAAGGAGAAACAGACCATTCCAAAGATGTTAGGGTTTTGTGTGCAATACCCATGTGTCATATCAGTACAGTTTTCAATATTGATTTGTCTACCTGTTCCATCTGACTGAGAATAGATATATAGTTTTGATTTATAGTGCCTTAGCTGGTGTGCCTGTAGATACCTGAGACTGGAATACCATATTGTTTTATGGTTTTATATCAGTCTGGACCTTTTCGTGTTTAATTGAGTGCTCATAAATGAGAACATCAATAAATCAGGTACAGAAGTCATTTATGTGAAGTCAATCAAGTCAGCAAGGAACTGGCAATTAAATTCCATGATTAAGAACTGTTTTAATATGGCTGAACTCAGTTTTGTTGCATGGAACTGTATATGTCCTTTCAGTGGTAATAATAATAATAATAATAATAATAATAAAAACTTTATTTAGAGAAGCTAATTCAGTTACAGAATTAATCTACCTTGAGGCCTTCTATCTGTTATGTACAATATATACAGTATATACAACATGATGTGAAGAATCTGGCTTGACACTAAATAATTAAGTGATTTTAAAAGTCAGAGTATCAAGCCTGGAACACATGCACAGGCATCTGTGAAAACATAAACATATATAAAATATAAAATATCATCCTGCACTGAAAATTTCATCTGTGAAAATGATGCAAAATTACAGAAAAGCAGGCAGTATTTATTGTACTAGAACTGTTCAATTTTCTAAAGATTTCATCCATTTGAGACATTGATTATGAAAAGAAGAAATGCTAGGAGCCTGTCTTATGTCACTGGGAATGTTGTTCCATACCAGTGGACCAGTATATTGAAAACTTTTTTTTAAACAATTCCTTCTTTGACCTTGGTATAATGTAATTTTTACTATATATTATTTATGGTTGACTAAACTCTTAATACTGAATAAATCAGAGAAGGAAGAACACAGTGGTCTGGTATTTATCTTTCATTGATTAGAATATATGTAAGAATAGCTAGCTGAAATGAAGCTGTCTAACATTCTGTATGGTGTAATTTGTGTAAAGTGCATCTATTCATGACAATTACATCAGGCCATCCTTTAGAAGATCATTGCTGTCCTTTGACTGGCCCATCAAAATTACTGCAGTTGAAACCCCTCCTTATGATTCCAGAGAATGTTTTTATTTTGCTTAATTGCTAATGTTAAATGTTTAAAACTGTTTGACATCATGCAGGTGGAAGAACAAAACCCCTTTTGCTAGTGTCTTCCTACCAGCTATTGGTTGGGGAAACCAAACACAGAATCTCCTCAGTGTGCAGACTTTTTAAAGTTCTTTTTTATTTTAAGTAGATTTTACACCAAGTTCTTTTATTTACAATCTGTGCTCAATTACAAGTTAGATCCAACTGCAGACTGCATAGACACAGATGATCTGCTGTTACATAATGTTCTGGCAAATCTGGGTCTATGCAGTTGCAAGGACTAATTATTCCAGCACATCTGATGGGAAGAAAGCAGCTTCTAAAACATGCCTGATTAGAGGGATGCACTGTCTGAAACTTGCCTGAAACATCATGATTTATTCAGAATCTACCACCAGGCATGCATTGTGTCATGTTACCTTCATTACTGGTGCGAGGGAATCACTGTCGAAAATATACCTGAAACATGATTTTCTTAGTACCAACCACAAGGCATGCTTTGTGTCCTATTACCATAATGCCTAGTGGGTGGGTGACTGCTTCTGAAACATCATTACCACTTAATTTTGTGGGTTAAATCAGTCTCAGAATTGGATCTTGCATTGGGTGTGGTCAATGAGACAGACAGTCATACAGAGAATGAACCTCCAGAGTGGAGAGTTCTCATACTAAACATAGGTATACAATAATTATAATATATACACACATGTAATGGAACAATGTTTATGACATCATCATTATAATATATACACACATGTAATGGAACAATGTTTATGACAACATCATTATAATATATACACACATGTAATGGAACAATGTTTATGACAACATCATTATAATATATACACATATGTAATGGAACAATGTTTATGACATCATCATTATAATATATACACACATGTAATGGAACAATGTTTATGACATCATCATTATAATATATACACACATGTAATGGAACAGTGTTTGTGACATCATCATTATAATATATACACACATGTAATGGAACAATGTTTATGACATCATCATTCTTTGCTTGTTATGATGAGTTTTAGCATCATGAAATTTACTCAGAATTTGATTTTGTAAGAGTGCAGTGGGTGTATTATGTTCAGTATAGTATTATTTCATTCTGAAGCCACAAGTGGTGATGTATGTTACTGACATGGAAGAAACTGGAGAACAGGTATGAAACCAGTAGCCTTGGATGGGTGACTACAAAAACCTCACACATGCTGGGTCAGGGAATCAAACCTGGGGGTCAGAGGTGTGTAAAGCAATTGTGTTAATGCATTGCTATCCAGGCCCATATAACAGATTTTGGTAAGCATGTATAACAGCTACAGAGGAAAATCAGAATACACACACACATCATATTGGTATGGGAAAGTCAGAATACACACACAAATCATATTGGTACACTAATTTAGTCTGGAAAGTCAAAACACAAACACAAATCATATTGGTACAGGAAAGTCAGAATACACACACAAATCATATTGGTACAGGAAAGTCAGAATACACACACAAATCATATTGGTACAGGAAAGTCAGAATACACACACAAATCATATTGGTACACTAAAATCAGAATACACACACAAATCATATAGGTACAGGAAAGTCAGAATACACACACAAATCATATTGGTACAGGAAAGTCAGAATACACACACTAATCTTATTGGTACAGGAAAGTCAAAAGGTATATACAAATCATGTTGGTACCAATGTAGGCCCAAAGTATTATTATTTTTATCTGTGGTTTGTTTTCTTTGACATAATACATTTCTGTTGTAGACAATTTTAATTTATCCAAGGTGATGAATTGTTAATGGGGTTTCAAAATCATTTGTAAAGTGTGACATTGACAGAGAATTTAGTATATTTGCACAAATAATGTACAAAGAAGTACCCAAAATAAATGTATCTCGTAGAAAAAATTACTGATGAAGTTTTTCTTCCATAATAAAATCCCAGTCAGTGATAGAATAAAATGTTTTTATTAATAATCATATGGTACCCCAATAAGATTTTGGAAGTTGGCATGTGGGATATAGAATTTGGCATATCCTCTTGTCGACATGGATCAATGAGTTTGTTGTTGTTGTTGTTATAGGGTTTTAATGCCATTTTTCAGCACAAGATAGGCTATTCATGGTGGCCAGTACAAATGGTGGAGGAACAACCCGGGAAAACTCGGGAAAGAACCACCGACCCTTGAGAAGCTACTGGCAAGCTTTCTCACATGTCCACATTGGCTGAATCCGAGACTCGAACCCACACTGACAGAGGTGAGATGGCAGTGATCCGTAACGATGAGTACTTTAGACCACTCGGCCACTCGGGGCCCCCATTGAGTTTGTAAATATATGCAATTAGCATATGACAACATAAATATTTTTGATTGCATAACTGATTTTTAATATCATGTCATGTATGTATGTGCAAATGATAGTTTTAAAATTTAGTTTTCCTTACACATTTTTTTAAAATATTGCATTAGCTACAATTTTTTATTTATAGTAATTAAAACCCCAGCAAGAAGTTGACATATATGGTAATAAGCTGGATTAATTCTCTGATGTCACATGGATTTCAGTGTCAATAATCAGCCATCAGTATTCCCATCAGTGGCCATTTCATGCATGAGCAGATGTATATGATCTGTAAATAAATCCCCAATGATTTAACAAATATACATTTACCCTAATGATTTGGAACCATAACTATTTTAACAATCATTGACCTCTTCTCAGTAAGACTGCTTTGTTGTCATAGATCCTGACCAAAGAGTACAATCAAAACATGTACTTTTTCAGGGTCCACAGAAATAGGCAAGAAAAATTGTGAGTTTGAAGGGATTCCTAATTTAATAACTGGAGTTTTCTCTGTGTATTGGTGGATATTAATTTAGCTCGCATGGTAGTCCTGCATACATGTTTAATATTCATGATAACCATCTCGTACTGTATATGGCAGTCTTGGGTATGGCAAGCTGTTGGTTGATTCTGCATTATAAAGACCCTAATAAATTGAGGTAATGATGAAGGTATATCAAATTTACATACTTTACTTTATTGAGGGTTTGTAACATTTTAAGAAAATTACCTGGTATATGTAAAGTTTTGATCATTATATTTAACATTTTAAAGTGAACTTTCAAAGGCACATGCACATTAGAGGACAGCGCATCAAATGGCCCAAGAGTTCAATTCTTTAACTTGTCAGTATGGCAGAATCTTTTAACACCATCTTTGGCAGATGATATAGTAATTCAAAAGTTGATAACCTTATCAAATGCATGAAATATAGATATGAACAAAATATTTGATTTGATTCATTAGTGATTTGGTTTGGTTCGCGTGCCATCATTCTATATTATACAAATATGGTATTTATAGAATGCCAGTGTGGTTGTAGGACATAAACCTGTACTGTATATACCCGCTTATAAGACGAGTCCAACTGCAAACTGCACAGACCCAGATCTGCCATTGAATCATGTACCAGCAGATCTAGGTCTGTGCAGTTTTGTTAGGAGGCGCATTATGCTGTGGCAGATCAGGATCTTTGTTGTTTGCAGTTTTCTTTTACCCCTCATACTGTACAAGATCAATAACAAGAAACAATTTGCTACTTTACATTCATAAGACACAGTATTGGAACCTGTACACCTGTTTTTATTTCCACTAGATCTGTACCACTAGATCTGTACAACTTTTTCAAGTGAC
The DNA here is from genome assembly GCA_016617855.1 of Megalonaias nervosa. NCBI lineage: Eukaryota > Metazoa > Mollusca > Bivalvia > Unionida > Unionidae > Megalonaias > Megalonaias nervosa. Next base: position 72,396 of record JAECUM010009318.1, on the reverse strand, counting down.
AATCTGTAGGAAATAAAACAAGAAAAAGTTAACAGAAATAAGACAAATCAGGAACACTGTGTACTGAAATAAGACAAATCAGGAACACTGTGTACTGAAATAAGACAAATCAGGAACTCTGTGTACTGAAATAAGACAAATCAGGAACACTGTGTACTGAAATAAGACAAATCAGGAACACTGTGTACTGAAATAAGAAAAAATCAGGAACACTGTACTGAAATAAGACATAAACAACCACACAGATTACTGGTAGGTGCACAGATTACAGGAAAAAATGTCACATGTTCCAATATTATATAAAATTTAACTCGATCTTCTGTTTTAAGAAGCTGTCACAGAGAGTATCCTTGCATCAAGGATTTATAGTTTGAAGATCATGCTGAGCCTCTATGCAACCTATCTCCTATCGCAGCAGATAGAAAATAAATAATTAAACAGCCTCTCAAGTAAATGCAAACTCAGACTGTGGCAGAATTTCGAGTTAACATTGATGAATAAAGGAATGTGATTTTTGTTCAAATTATACTGGTTTTTATATTAAATGTTGCTGCAGAATTGTAAGACCTTTTACTCAAAAACTGTAAAATCAGTTGTTTCAAGGCGTAATTGTGTCAGCACCTTGGCATCAAGGCTTCCAGTAAAATTGTAATTATATCAATCGAGGGCCCAATACAAAAACTGAAGAGACCATACTATTTTATTGTATTTCTCTTTTAAAGCTATTTAACATATCTGACTACAATTGCTTTTCATTTTGTTGGAATTGTGTTCATCCTCCATGCATTATTTTTATTGCTGCTAAACAAACAAATTTTTGAATAATGGTTTTAAAAGAATTGCATACTTTGTGTCAATCCAGTGTGATGGGAATATCAAGGCATAATGGTCTTTGTGGGTTGTAAAAATGACCCTTGTCTGCCATTAACTGAATAATGTTGAAACAATTTTTCATTGTAGAGTACACACCCTGTTTGGACTAAATATGACAGCAGTCATCTATTGATGACCTTTCAAGTTTTTACAAATAGCCCTTCCATTTTTAACCAGTATGTATAGATTAACAGCAAATACCTGTCCATTGGAATATTTATAAAAGCTTGGGTCCACTGGACAAATAGTTGTTATAGAACATGGGTCTTGGATATGTTATTTGAAGGAACTCTCCGTTCACTTCCAGAATGTTCAACATGCACACCATCATACCTTTTTCTAAGGCAGACTTGGCCCTAATTACCATGCTAATGAAAAGTCAGATGGACAGGTCATTCTTTCAGTCTATATTTTTTGTAGAATAATTCAAAATTAGAGAAAATAATTTGAGGGAGGGTGGTCATATTTGGTATATTTAAGATGAGGAATAGATGACAATGAAGGGTTTTGGATCCTGGATGTGGTCCCCAGGACTGGATTCAATTATTTCTGCACGTATCTCTCTCAGGATACACACATGTACAGATCAAAAGACACACCTGCCTGAAATTGCTCAACAGAATTTGACCAAAGTTGGTAGAAAGCATCTTGGCACAGAGGACGTGAAATTATTTGTCAGAAATGATTCCAGTCCACGATCAAATATGGTCACCATTGCCAAAAATAGAAGAACCTTTAAACGGCTTTTTAAAAAAACTGCTCAAGAGAATTTGACCAAATTTGACAGAAAGCATCTTATCTTGGATGGTTTTGAAATCGTAAAAATAATGCCAATCTGCCATCAAATATGGCCTCCAGTACTTAAAATAGGAAAGCATTATAAAGCCTTTTTTATAAAAAAAAAATGCAGCTCATCAGAATTTGTTAAAACTTGAAAAAGCCTCACAGCATAGATTTTTGATTTGTTTTTACAGATGATGCTGATACACAATCAAATATGTCCACCATTACTAAAATAATAGAAAAACTTTCAAAGAGTTCTTCTCTACAACCTGTCAACAGAAGAACTTGACCAAACTTTTACAGAACGCATCTTGGCATTTGGGCTTTAAAGTTGTTATTATGGAAATCTGCTGTCAAATATGGGTGCTTCTACTAAACATAGTAGGGTTCGAACCCCGGCCGAGTCATACCAAAGACTTTAAAAAATGGTACTAACAGCTGCCTCGCTTGACGCTCAGCATTAAGAGGTTAGTGTTAGGACTGGTCGGCCTGGTGTCAGGATAATGTGACTGGGTGGGACATCTTGCTACATGTCTGCGGCATGATGCCCCAGTGCTAGACATCACTATAAACTGTCACACTGCAGACATCGTAGCGATATGACTGAAAAATTGTTAAAGCTACGTTAAAAATCTAAATCACACACACACACACACACACACACTACTAAACATATAAAAACTTTTAATAACTTCTAAAAGGTCCATTTACAGAAGTTGACCAAATTTGACTGAAAGCATTTTAGCTTAAAGGCCTTTCACATTTATAGAATAATGTTGATCTACCCCATATATGACTGCCTTTACTAAGGTTAGAAAAACATGTATCTAAAACAAAATGCTTAAGAAAATTTGACCAGCTTTGACAGAAAATGTCCTGGCATAGAAACCTTTCAACATTGGATAAATCATGCTAATGCATCATCAAATTTAGATGAACATTTAAAAACTAAATAAACTTTGAATTAGTTTATTTTCAGCAGGTATGAATCAACAGCTTTGGAAAAAATTATACAAAGAGCATCCTATTGACCCAGATTTTGTTTTTGACCCATAGCTCTTGCATTTGGCTATAAGGAAGATGTCAGTCAGGTGAGCAATCTCACACCCACTTGGGCCTCCTATTCTTGGGTTGTTGCAAACATGGAATCCATATAAATTGGTACCCTCAGAAAAAAATTGATTTAACAATATCCAGATTAGGCATAAGTGTATATATTTTTAGCTCAATTAAGGAAACACTGTTAATATTTTCTTTAACATTTCACATTTCTGTAGGAGATTATAAAACAAGTCAGTATCAGATTACCAGTATGGAACATACTGAGAAAGGGAGAGTGAGGTATATATAAATCAGATTACAAGTTTGAAATATACTCAGAGAGGGAGCGAGAGGTGTAAATGAATATCAGATTACAAGTATGAAAGGGAGTGAGAGATGTACATAAATATTTGATTATAAGTATGAAATTTACTCAGAGAGGGAGTGAGAGGTGTAAATAAATATCAGATTACAAGTATGAGAGTGTGAGGTGTATGTAAATATCAGATTACATGTATGAAATATACTAAAAGAGAGAGAGAGAGGTATATCAATATCAGATTACAAGTATGAAATATACTAAGAGAGAGAGGTATATAAATAACAGATTACAAATATGAAATATACTATGAGAGAGAGAGAGAGGTATATAAATATCAGATTACAAGTATGAAATATACTAAGAGAGAGAGAGAGAGAGGTATATAAATAACAGATTACAAATATGAAATATACTATGAGAGAGAGAGATGTATATAAATATCAGATTACAAGTATGAAATATACTAAAAGAGAGAGAGAGAGGTATGTAAATAACAGATTACAAATATGAAATATACTATGAGAGAGAGGTATATACATATCAGGTTACAAGTATGAAATATACTAAGAGAGAGAGAGAGAGTTGTATATAAATATCAGATTACAAATATGAAATATACTAAGAGAGAGAGAGAGAGAGGGGGGTATATAAATATCAGATTACAAGTATGAAATATTTGTAACTGAAGGAGTGAGAGGTGTATATACATTGGAATGACTCAGTGGCATAGCGAGAGTACTTAGCGCCCAGGGACAAAACATAAACTTGGCGTCCCCGGTACTTAGCGCCTGGGGAGAAAACATAAACTTGGCGCCCTCTTCGAGTGCATCTGAGATAACGAATAGTTGTATTTTCCTCATTTTGGCACCCCTGGCAGATGGCGCCCAGGGACAACTGTCCCCCCCCCCCGCCCTCCCCAAGCTACGCCACTAGAACGACTGCTATCCAGGGATGCAGTTTTTCTACAGCTAGTGTAAATTGCAGAAATCAAAATAAAACTGCTGTTAGACTAACATTTTTTCTTTACAAAAGCCTTCTTGCTACCAAATGTATAAATTATGTGTGTAGCAACAATAAGTTGTATATACTACAGCATAATATTAAAAATCGAGTAGTATTACTAACCACATTTTATTGCTTGAATTGAAATATTTTAGAAAAGTAAGTGAATAAATAAATTACAATACACCTGTATCAGTGGATGCTGTGATATCTGTTAGGAATGTTTCTGCTCAGTTGATGTTACTGTCTTTGTTTACTGGGTCCCTCCAGAAGTACTTTGAGCCACTTTTGGATGCATGAACAAACAAAATGGACGATCACAACTGGACACTGTAGGTAGGGCAAATAGTCCACACCTAATGAACACCTCAGTAGGTAATCCTACACCTTTTAGATTCTTACAATATATACTTGCATATAAGAAAAGTCCAAATGCAAACTGCACAGACCCAAATCAACTGCTCATAATGCACCGGTAGATCTGGGTCTGTGCAGTTTGTTAGAAGTAATCAGTAGAACAAACAACATAGACCCTAGTCTACAGGTGCATTATGCTATGGCAGATCAGGATTTTTCTTGTTTGCATTTTGACTCGACTTGTGAGTACAAGCTGTAGGAGACCACCTTTTATGTCAGATGATAGTCTCAACAGACAGCAATACTTTGACCACTGGCAGAGGAAGGGAGGGAGACAGTGAATCACTTGAATCATTAGTACAAGAGTTGCAGTGTGTAACAGGGTTATACATGATGAGGAAAAAATAATACATTATGCTTAATTCAGTCACCCTTTGTACTGAAACTGAAATTCTAATCACTCATGAACCTGTCTGAGTTTCTTATCTTCGACTCATTTGTTTTAATTAAAGTATTTTTAATATGTTTGTTTTATTTTTCTTTACAATGCATTTTATATACCCAAAGTCTTAAAGACACAAATACTGCTATTTTAAAAGTACATGTAGTATATCTACATTCCACAACTTTTCAACAAGAAATGGAAGGATGATTTCACTTCTTGGACTTGTCAATATTTGTTATAAAAACAACTGCCATCTGTGATCAAATTGTACAATAAATAACACACTTAGCTTCAAAAGGAGTCAGGGGTCACAAGATGGTAATTGAAAATTCTTATGCAGGAACATTACATTCTCCTCCCCACAAAAGCTTTATTTTAATTCATGTTAGTTCTGTGTGACTCATTTCCAAGACAAGTGTTCATTTCCTTGTATCTAATGATACCCAGTCAAGTTTGTGTGTCTGAAGTTTTGTTCTGAATGATAATTTAGGGATTTACATTTAAGTGTCACCATGTGAATGGTAGAGAACTATGTTGTTACTCTCAATTGTTATTCAGTCAAACCTTTATTAGGATTTGCTTTTAGGTCAGTTTGAGGCACTCTGATGGAGCATTGAGGACCCATGTACATAATTTCTTGTTTTTACTTGTGCTGTTGTAAGTCTATGAGGTTTGTTCTTGTTATTCTTGCAATATTTGTTTTTATTGTTGTTATTACAGTCAGATTCATTTTTATTGTTATTTTTATTGGCTGTACTGGTCACAGACCAGAAGAGCTTATGGGTTGGTCTGTTGTCCAGAATCTGTCACCTGTCATTCATTGCAACAGTTGTTATTGCTGCTTCTCCATAACTGTTTGGAGGATTGCCATAACACTAATAGTCATACCATGATCTGGCTGGTCCTGAATGAATATGGAACTGCTTGGACATGCATTGTAGCTGCTACAGCAGCCATCTTGAAAATCATGTTATTGCTTATCCTCCTGAACAGATAGCAAATTGACATGGGGGTTTTCACCGTAAGACTTTTCACAGTCTTTTTGGTCATAAATAAAAATGGTGCCAATTTTGCTTTCAATATGGCCGCCACTGCAGCCCTCTTGAAAATCTTATTATTGCTACTTCTCTTGAATGTAAGGTCAGATTGACATGGGGTTTTACCAGTAGACTTCATAAGATGTCTATTTGATCCTAAACAAAAATGGTGCCAGTCTGATGTCTAATATATTGCCATCTTGAAAGTCTTGTTATTGCTACTCCTCTGGAATGGATGATCATATGAACATGGAGTTTTCACTGAAAGACTCACCTTACTGATCACTGCCATCTATCATCTGTCCATATAGGTTTGAATCTCAGGCTTGGCCAGGGTGGGTATGTGAGAAAGTTTGCCGGTAGCTTCCTGTGGCTTGTTGGTTCTTACTGGGGTTTTCCCAGGTTCTTCCTCCACCAGTTATACTGGCAGCCATGTACAGGCTATTATCAGCTGAAAAATGGCATTAAATCTAAAACAACAACAACCAGAAGACTTCTTGTAATGTCTGCTTGGTCCTAAATGAAAATGGTGCCAGTCTGGTGTCCAATATGGCCACCTCAGCAGCCATAAAAAACATTTTGTTATTGCTACTTTTCCTGAATGGAACATCAGCCTTACATGAGGTTTTCATCAAAAGACTTCTTTTGATTTCTTCTTGATCCTAAATGAAAAAGGTGCCACTCAGACATAACATAGCCACCAAGTGGCTATATTGAATTTTAGTTCTCAATGCTTCTCCAGAATACATGGTCATATCAGCATGTGATTTTCATTAAATAACTTCTTATGATATCTAGTTGGTTGTCAACTAAAATGGTGCAGATCTGAGTTCCAATATGGCTGCCACAAAGGCCATCTTGGAATCTTGTTCTCATTATGTCTCATAGATTGTTGGTAATATCATCATTGTGCTATCACCAAAATACTTTTTATGATATCTAGTTTATCCTAAATGGAAATGGTGCCAGTCTGATATCAAATATGGCAACAGTAGCAACCATCATGCAGATGTTGTTATCATCACTGCACCAAAACAGAATGTGATATCAGGGTTGGGTTTTCACCAGTAGACTTCTTATGATGTCTTATTGGTCCTAAGTTAAAATGGAACCAATCTGACATTCATTATATCCACAACAGCAGCTAGTTTGAAAATCTTGTTATCACTGAAAAATATCAGAGATGGCTTCAATACTCAGCAGTTCAAAGGAAGAAATGGTCTGTTTTTAAATTCCAGGAAATTCATTCTGGTCAGTAGAATATCAATCCCTTTAAGGGACTCTTTGTTTTAATATTTGATGTTATTGTTATTTGCTTGTATTGTTGTTGTGGTTGTCATATTTATTATTATTATTATTATTATTATTATTATTATTATTATTATTATTGTTGTTGTTATTATTAATATTGTCATATTTGTTATTAATGCTGTTGTCATATTTGATTTGAGTGTTACAGTATAGTTAATACTGTCATATTTGTTTTTATTGTTGTTAATCTTGATGTCTTTATAATAATGCATGGGTTTAAAGCCATGACTTTTCTTTAGCTATGTTTTTGTCCATGCTTAAATTAATATTTTATATCTGATTGTAAGGGAAACTATTTACTTAAAAAAGAATTAAGTTTTGAATTCATGCTTTATATCTGATTGGAAGGGGAATTATTGTCTTTAAAAAGGGATCCTTATTTATTAGGTATTGAACTTCACAGCTTTGAATCCAGTTGGAAGGGGACCTATTTACTTCAGAAAGGGATCCTTGTTCATTAGGTCTTGAAATTCATGGTATGCACCTGATTGGAAGTGGACCCTGTTGTCTTCAAAAAGGAATCCTTATTCTTTAATTCTTGAAATTCATGGTTTTTATCTGACTGGAAGGGGATACTATTATTTTCACAAAGGGATCCCTGTTCATTAGGTCTTGAATTCAGGGTTTGTAGCAAGCACACAGTCCATGACAATTGGTACAGCCTAGATGAAAGTGAATTTACAGGGTATGTTGACACACAATTACCAATTGTGTACTTGAAAATAGCAAAATTGACATTTTCTTTTTTCTTTTTTACAGATGGGGATGTGTACCAGCGCAGTGTAGGGGTTGGAAAGAAGATCCTACTAGATTGGTGTCAGAGAGAGCTGAACACCAACTTTGATCCTCAGAATTCACTTGCCTTCAGGTAGGTCCTTAATTGTACATACTCTGGAATTTGCTTAACTACCATATATATTGGCGTACACATCAGATTGAACTGCAGACTGTTTTTAGACCCTGATATGCCACCATATTGTGTGCCAGCTGATCTGGGTCTAAGCAGTTTTTTGGCCTAATCAGCAGAACAAACAAAATAGACCCTGATATGTTGGTACATTATGGAATGGCAGATAGACCTGAATTTTTATATGTTTGTATATACGGTAAGATAGTGGAAGGATTATTTAAATGAGGGAGATTTGAAATTAAATTTGTTACCCAAAGATAAATTAAGGGGCCATTGACATGAGATTGAAATTGTCTGGGTATATGAGCCTTGTTTAAATCTTGTGCATGCGAAAAATAAGTAACCAGCTTGCATTACAACAATCATTTCTGCACCTATTATCAACCTGTATTTGATGACAAGTGTAAGTATATATGTGCACCTAAGATAAATAGTTTTGTACCCATAATGATACCATACTTGCATTGTGGGTGAGTCTTGGGATGAAGGCAGCGTGTCACATAAACTGGGTCACTGTGACCTACTATTTACAGTTTACTCAGGTTGTCTAAATAAATTGTGTCCTGACTGTAATTCCAAAAACTTATTCATAAGTTTCCAAAAAACTGCAATGTTGATTAATGAAAGCAAGCACTAAAACTGGCTCACTCTGACCTGTCTTCTTTACCATATATACTCATTTATAATCGAGACAAACTGCAAACAACAAAGATCCTTTTCTGCCAGAACATAATGCAGCTGCTGATAAGGGTCTGTATTGTTTGTTCTATTGACCATTTGCACAGACCCAAATCTACCAACACATTATGCAATGGAAGATTTGGATTTGTGCAGTTTTCAGTTTGTCTCAACTTATAGGTGAGTATATACTGGTCAGGCAGGTTTTTGGGGGGATATTAATTCATTCTGCTGACTCAGATCTCACAGAAATAGAGTGAGTCCAGCTTGCAAATAGCTGAATTATTTTTTTGACATTTACATCATATTTGTATTTCAGTTTAAATATATTTTAGCTGTGTTAAGAACAAGGGTCTTGAAGTATAATGGTTGAGCACTTGCTTCATGCTTCTCAGTCTTGGGTCCTATCCAGAGTACCATCAAATGCATAGATAAGTAGTTGCCATTCCATGTTAAATTATTCTTTTCAGGTTACAGTATTGTCAGTAATATTTTGATCTTCATATAATTATATGTAAAGTTATTGTTTAAAATTTTCAGCATGTTCTTAAATTTGAGTATATGCACATGTTAAATTAAAAGTGGTATCTATACATGTACAAATTTATTGAAGTGCAAAAAATAATTATGATTTTTTTTGGTTGACCCCACCTTTGTGGTAGCTCAACAATAGTCATTACTGTGATGTCCACATATATGTTTGTCTTTACATCTTTCCACAACCTAGATTAACTTTAGTGTTAAAGAAGTTTTTAATTAGCTATAACAGTGAAGTTAAAGGTTTTTACTTAGTTATTTACATTTTTAGACCATACTTTTTAATTGGTACCATATAGCCAGCATTATGCTGATGTGCTATTAAATCAGAATACATACATTTTTGACTTAGCAGTATAAAATATTGGCTGGACTAAAAATGGTTACACTTGTTATAGATTAATTGAGTGGGAAACAGTAATACAAAAATAATATGATACATAACAACCCATGGTATGTTCATTTTATGATCTTGCTTCTTGTCAAAGAAATTTGAATTTTGAAATTATTTAGAAATATTTGGAATCTGTCAAATTTAAGGGTAAATGTTTTCCTGAAAATCATGTAGAGTAATGTTATCTGAACAAACACAAACGTTACATAGGCCCAAGAATTGCCTTTGAAAATGTTTATCTAGTTTGTAGTGCCCTGTTCACTGTGCTATAGAGACTGGCACGCAAGTTACTTCCTAAGTCAGGAAATTTATGACTGCTCACAGCAAAAGTAAACATCATAACCACTAGGTCAACAGTTCGAAGCTTGGTCGATCTCCATGGATTGATTATCAATGTTTGATTTTGTAAGTTATCAAGAAACACTGTTAATAATTTAAACAGTCCAAATGATTGGAGAGTTCTATTGAAAGACATAATTGATTGAATGAACATGGTAACCCTAATGAAAACTCAAATACAAGACATGCTGTTTTCTTTTTCAAAGTGATCCTTAAAAAGGAAGGATAATTTAAATAAGGGTAAAGGGTCTCATAAGAATGCAGTAGTTAATGAATTGTTTTTGATTATTTTCCATAGTTTGTAGGAATAAAACGTGGCATTATATTGTCCAGCCTTGACATGCATGTGTGTGTGTGTGTGTGTGTGTGTGTGTGTGTGTGTGTGTGTGTGTGTGTGTGTGTGTGTGTGTGTGTGTGTGTGTGTGTGTGTTCATTATTCTGTCCAGCCCTTACATGCATGTTTGTGCATTATATTGATATTGTCCATCCTTGACATGTGTGTGTATGCATTATACTGACCTGCCTTTACATGCATATGTGTGTGCATTATCTTATTCTGCCTTGACATGCATGTGTATGCATTGTATTGTTCTGCCTTGACATGCATGCATGTGCATTATATTGATATTGTCCAGCCTTGACATGTATGTATGTATGCATTATATTGCCCAGACTTTACATGCATGTATGTATGCATTATACTAACCAGCCTTTATATGCATGTGTGTGTGTGCATTATATTGATATTGTCCAGCCTGGACATGCATGTGTAATTGTGCATTATATTGGCTAGCCTTTACATGTGTGTTTGTGTGTGTGTGTGTGTGTGTGTGTGTGTGTGTGTGTGTGTGTGTGTGTGTGTGTGTGTGTGTGTGTGTGTGTGTGTGTGTGTGTGTGTGTGTGTGTGTGTGTGTGTGTGTGTGTGTGTGTGTGTGTGTGTGTGTGTGTGTTATTGATATTTTCCAGCCTTGACATGCGTGTTTGTGTGCATTATATTGTTCAGGGTTGACATGCATGTGTGTGTGCATTATATTGTTCAGCCTTGTCATGCCTTGACATGCATGTGTGTGTGCATTATATTGTTCAGGGTTGACATGCATGTGTGTGTGCATTATATTGTTCAGGGTTGACATGCATATGTGTGTGCATTATATTGTTCAGCCTTGACATGCATGTGTGTGTGTGCATTATATTGTTCAGGGTTGACATGCATGTGTGCGTGCATTATATTGTTCAGGGTTGACATGCATATGTGTGTGCATTATATTGTTCAACCTTGACATGCATGTGTGTGTGTGCATTATATTGTTCAGGGTTGACATGCATGTGTGTGTGCATTATATTGTTCAGCCTTGACATGCATGTGCATATGCATTATATTGTCGAGCCTTGACATGCATGTGTGTGTGCATTTTAATACTCTGCAATGCATGTTCCTATACCATTTGAGAAAGAGACTTTGTAGGTTTTAAATGTGTTGATAGAATTTATGTTAAGGGATTAGATCAGGTGACTAGGTTTGAAGATGGGGTGGCAGGAGGAGGAGGAAAAACAGAAAATATAGGAAAAATGGTTATCACTCTATTGCTGTTTAAAGAATATTGTTAAACTATAGATGGCACTAAATGAATCTAGCATGGTCTCCTGTGAGAAATTATTAGTCTTTTTAAAAAAAAAAAAATGGGCAAATTTAACCTCAATTACTATTGTAACCATCAGAAGGACATGCAGTCAGAGTTGAAAATATTCAAGTAAATCTTCAACATGTACAGCACACACCAAGTTCCCTTGTACTGTGAATTCATGTATTTTTGTTGGCAACATAAATAATGGTTTGCAGAGAATGAGGTTTTCATCCATATACTCAAGTTCCTGATACCAAGCAAGGATCCTGTTTCTCTTATTGGCCAATAATATGCTTGTTGTTGTTGTTGTTGTTTTTGAGTCTTAAAATTGTGGTTTGTTGGAACTATTAAATCTAATAAATATTTGGCATGTACTTCATCCCAAATAACAAAAGTGAATTCACTTTTTTTTAAAAGCCTTTGAAAATTGTTGTCACCATTTAAATTAGGGTTAATTGAGTGTGTATTTGTGTGGAGAGAGAGCATTGACACATGTAGTACATCAAATGAAATACCGGGCACCTGGCTACAACAGGCTTGAACAGGCTTCAGTTCTTTAACTGTCTGCTAAATTGAATTGATATCAATCAGGTAGAGCACAGGCTAACAGCTCAAGTTCAACAATAAGATGCCATTGTTGTGCCTCTCTAAATTCATTAATTACATATTGGAGTTAAGACACCACTCAAGGCCAAGCAAGGTGAAATTCTTGAGCTTTTATTGCCAATAGTGTGGACAAGGATTGTATTAAAAAGGTAAGCAATGAGGCATTCCTGTTATGGTGGTGTCACATTAATTGATTTTATCATCCATATGTACCTCAGAAATTTTAAATATAGTTCCGATTAATAGCCATTTTAGGGTACATTGACAAGTTGATAAATGAAAATTGATTTTTCGTTGCTTGGTTCAAATGCACCATTTGTACATAAACGTTTACTGAGCTCTTCATGAAAGCTTTAATTGTTATAAAAAATGTGGAACTTGGTCTCACTTGACTGTCTTTTATTAACTGAGCTTTATCTGGTGTTAGTACTCATGCATGAAGAACCTATTTTCAGTATTAGAAGAATAGATGTGCAAAAAATGCATCATTTTAAAATCGCTTTGTTTGAAAAAGGGTCAATATCTGCACATATTTTTAGCCTGCTGTTTTACAATGCCAAGGTTTAGGATATTTTTATACAAAACTCTATGAAGATGCTGAAGATTTATCATGCCATCCACAATGTCTTTTTATCTCATCAGTCTAAAGACTGACAATATATTGTTTACCTCCTTCAAGAAAGATTAAAACTCAATTTATTTTAATTCAGATTATTGGGTCAGTCTGACCAGTGGTTGGTTTTGATCTGGTTAAAGGTGGAGAGTAATAATGGAGTGCACCCCCCATCAAATTTGTACAGGTTATATTATGTACCAGGGATTCATGGGGACTGGATCCCAGGTGGGGCCCCAAGGTGGCCCTAAGACCATCAGTCTCAATCCTTAAGTCCACCTACACTATTCCACCAAACCCTACAAGCTGAGTAAACATCAGATCATACAGATTTGGCACTGCTAACATATTTAGGCAAGTGAACATATGGTATGTCCCTTGATCCATCATGCATCATCAGTTGTGCATCCATCAATAATTGCTATTTCCGACTTCTCAAAAACCATTTAAACCAGTTTCAACCAGACTTGGCCATCAGCATCCTAGCAGGAAAGTCGTTTAATGTTTTTGCAAATGATGCCAATCTCCTATCAAATATGACTGTCATTACTGATAAAAATAGACAAACCTTTTAACTGCTTCTTGATAACTGCTCAACAGAATTTGACAAAATTTGATGGAATGCATCCTGGTCTAGAGGGCTTTACAAATGATACCAATCCACCATTAAATTATAGCCTAGCTTCATTGCTAAAAATAGAAAAACATTTTTCTCCAAAACCACTAAACAAAAATTCACCAAATTTGACAGAACATAATGGCTTGAAGGTCTTTATAGTTGGTATAAATGCGATACTGATTCACTGTCTCATATGGCCACTGTTTTTTTAAAAGTAGAAAAACCTTGCAGTAATTTTTCTCAAAAACTGCTTAACAGAATATTACCAAATTTGACAGAGAGCATCCTGGAATAAAGGCCTTTCAATCTTATACTGATGACGGTGTAGTTTCATCAGATATGGCCACTGTTACTAAAAATAGAAAAACCTTTAAATGATTTCTTATTAGAAACTGCTTAGTTCAGTTTGACAAAATTTGAGAGAAGGGATTCTGGTATGAAGACCTTATAAATCATTATAAATTATGCCGATTTGCTATCAAATATGATCACTATTACTAATAACAGAGACTCTTTTTAAATGACTTATCCAAATCCACATAACAGAATATGATAAAATTTTACATAAAGCATCCTGGAATAAAGAGATTTTAGGTTTATACAACAGTGTTGATCCATCATTAAATGTGGCTGTTGCTAAAAATATAAAACCTTTAGTAACTTCTTGGAAACAACTCTGCTGAATTTGGCCAGATTTGACCATAGCATAGAGGATTTTCAAATTTATACAGATATGGCCAGTCCAACATCATGTGTGGCCACTGTCACAGGTCTCATCTACAGTGTTATAAATAACACTACCAGTGTGTGGCCACTGTCACAGGCTTCATCTACAGTATTATAAATAACACTACAAATGTGTGGCCACTGTCACAGGCCTCATCTACAGTATTATAAATAACACTACAAATGTGTGGCCACTGTCACAGGCCTACAGTATTATAAATAACACTACCAATGTGTGGCCACTGTCACAGGCCTCATCTACAGTTTTATAAATAACACTACCAATGTGTGGCCACTGTCACAGGCTTCATCTACAGTATTATAAATAACACTACAAATGTATGGCCACTGTCACAGGCACATCTACAGTATTATAAATAACACTACCAATGTGTGGGCTGTCACAGGCCTCATCTACAGTATTATAAATAACACTACCAATGGGTGGCCACTGTCACAGGCCTCATCTACAGTATTATAAATAACACTACCAAAAGGTGTGAATTGTAAAGATTATTTTGAACCTCCAGTTAGATTATCTGTTTACCTAGTTATTCAACCCTGTAAATACGAATACCAATCCAACAATCAACTGAGACAAAAATTTGATAGAATGCACAAGAGCCAATAGCAAATATATTCAATAAAATCACAAATCTCTGATTAACAATAAATACATTATCTTTGACCTGGTTGATCTAATATCTTGATAATACATTTCATCGTTCTATTCGTCTTGTTCTTCTTATAGATATAATTTTTCCTTTGTCAGTGTGTCTCTTCAGACCCCACATTGTTCTGTACTCTGTGCCATTTGCAGCTGGTGCCTAAAGCTTCCTTTCGAAGCTTCAGTTTTATGAGCCAGATTCAAATTTCCAATGTTTGCATTGCTTGGAGCACATATCCTTTAACAAACATCTAATCCAATCCAATTCCTTTAGCGCACTGACAATCTTCCATGAGTCATTTTCTGAGCAAAACACAAATGCCTCCTGCTTTAGTTTTGACTTCTTCCTCATCTTTGACAGCCATCTAGTCAACTCTATCTGATTGGTTTAGTCATACTATGTCAGAACCAAATTCTGTTTACACATGTATGTGAATTCCCGTTTATGCAGATATCTGGTGCCCCAACAACAGAGTTAAACAAGATCAAGAGTCTTCTTTCAAGTTCTGCCCTGTCCTGTCTACAGGTTTAAATAGATAAGCAACACATGTGCTTAGGTAACAAATTTATCCTATGAAAGAGAGTTCATTACAGCCACCATCACTACAGATGAAAACAACATCCAAACAACTTTATCAAAGAAAAAGTTCACGAAACAGAATTTGATAAACTTTAGCAAAGGGTATCCCTGGCATTCAGACCTTAGAGCATTCAGGCAGATGATGTTTGTATGCCATCAGATATGGATGAAGATAAGAAATCTACTGAAACCTTGACCAATTTCTTTCATATCATATGAAATCAACAGCATTGGAAGAAATTCTTATAGAAAGCACTGATCAAGGTTCTTAGGAGCCCAAAAAAAACTCATATTTAAGGGGTTACCTTAAAACAGCTTGAATTTCAAAAAAATTGGTTTTGTCCTTGAAAAGCCCTTGAATTTGTTGAGAAGTCCTTGAACTTTGCCAAACATTCTTAGAATTTATCCGAGGAAATAACAAAATTTAAAAGTGAATATAATATATCAATTTTTTATTTCAATTTTTTAAAAGAAGTTTTATATTTTTCAAGAAGTAATACAAAATGGGGATACAGCTGGTCACGTCAAATGACACATAACACTTGTAGTTCCCAGATGGAATTTGAAAGCAAATTAAACTTGAAAAGTATCCAAGTTAGTATTAGTAATGTGTTTTTATACTGGTTTAGTACCTAATTATAGTTTTTTTATACTGGGTTTTGTACCTATTTATAACTAATAAACAAAGTGGCATATCAAGAAAGATCAATTTCCATAACAAAAAAATATTCATTAGAAGCTTTGGGAAGTCCAAGAGAACACCTTAAAAAATCCTTAAAACAAAATACACCCCATGACTGTATAAACCATGATTCTACCAACCCAGAATTCTTGCTCGATTTCTCTTCCTTTGGGTATTAGGCAGGTGTTAACAAGGTGAACAATCTCAGACCCAGCTGAATCTCTTGTTTGTGGGAACAGGATGAAAAGACTGAGTTAGACTATACTGTACTCTTTTCCTCAGACAGAGTGGTGTGAAAACTTTAATTGCATGTCTGTCAACAAGTACAGCTTTAAAAATGTTCTCACTTACTAGTAAATTTCTTTGTTTTCTATATCATACCCCTTCCATATTCAAACAAGAGTAATAGTGTGGCCTGCAGGTTGTTTGACTATCAGTCCTGCATATGACAAATTGTTTAGGTTTGATATTTTTTCTTTTTCCTGATTTCAGTTGAATCATATCCTCTGTCTGACTTCGCAGTTTGCCATTGCAATGGCATCACAATGTTTTATGCACAATTTGGATCAAGTCTGTCTGACAATTCATCAACATAAAAAGCTTGTTAGAAATGATTGCACAATACCACTCAGTGTTAGATAAATGTAATTAACTATCATATTTGTATTCATACATGGTTAATCTGATTAGATTATCAGGCTATTACATAATTTTAAAGTTTTTTAAAACAGTTTTTTACTTTTTGGGATTATATTTTTTATTGACACAACTGTGTCAAGCACAAACAACTTGAAATAGACATAAAAATTGGTAGGCTGATTTATATTTATATTTAGATGACCTAATTAAATTATCAGGAAAGAAATGTTTAGAATTTTTTTTACATACTTTTGTATTTGAACTTGAAAAACTTTAAGTTGACAAATGAAATTTAATAGATATGTTTGTGTGCATATGAAGGAAACCTTAGTAAATTTTCATACCATTATAATAAGTTCTGTTTAGCCCAATTTTTTGGTTTAAGTTTTTTTTATCTGCTTATATTTACTATACACCTTAATTTATTTATTTATACTTAGGATGAATTGCAAAGCTAAGACAATTCATTCTCTGGCAGGGTTGTTTCCCTTTGACTTTAGCATCAGGGTCATGTATTAGAAAATCTGTCTAAGGTTTGTGGTCAAGATTTTTCATTCAGTTATATTTCCTTTGATGGATTTTCTTCATACTTGGAATGATTCATCATGAAATAAAGACAATTCATTCTTTGACATGCTTTTACAACTATTGACCTTGGTGGTCAAGGTCACACATTTTACAGCAATGGAATGCAAGCCCTGGCCCTTTTGTTAAAATTTTATGAATTTCTGAACTTTTGAGACCACACAGGGTTTGGTCTGCTGTGAAGAATGTTTTACAAACACAAATCTATTATTTTCTTTTCTTTGAATATACTTTGGATGGACTTCATGGACTGAACTAAAATTTGGTATTGGATTAGTTATAAAGTTATAGTGTCAAGTTCAATTGTTCCTTTCACTTCATCCAAATTTAAGTGTGTTATAGCCCCAAGTTGACTTCATAGTTTGCCCATGCTAGATAATTATTTTCAGAGGGGTCCACATGGATTGAAACCATATAGGATACACAGCCTAAAATTAAGAAGAAGCAGTTCTTGTTTGACATTTTTCTTTTTTTCCATTCAAAATTAGAAAATTAGTAGCATTTGTTTTTTATTGAGTCATTCCCTTAAATAATAATAATATAATAATAATAAAGACTTTATTTAGAGAAGGTAACTCAATTAGTTACAGAACTAATCTACGTTGAGGCCTTCTATCTGTTATGTACAGTATATGCAGTATATACAACATGATGTGAAGAATCTGGCTTGACACTAAATAATTAAGTGATTTTAAAAGTCAAAGTGTCAAGCCTGGAACACATGCACAGGCATATGTGAATATATAACATAAACATATATAAAATATAAAATATCAACCTGCATTGAAAAATTCAATTGTGAAAATGATGACTCTCTTAGTTTGCCCATGCACCTGAAAACCTGTTTCTTCAGTTATCATATATTAGTGTTGGTATACACTTAATAAATATTTCTGCTTCTACATTGACCCTAGTATCTATACCAGACATGGGCAACTTCCTCCAAGGCACAGGCCAGATAAGCGATTTTTGAAGTCATACCCTATGATGTAAATTAATGGATAAACCTGGTCATGGGTCGTATTTTTCCCCACATCTGAACTATAATGTGAATACACTATTTTTGGTGGATTTCCTTGTACCTACAAAACTTGAATTGAAAGACCCAATGATCAATAATTTTCTGTTGAAATTTGAGACCCCTAACTCAGTCTATAAATTTAAGGAGCAACAAAATATATCATTTTTCCCCAAACAACAAAAATTTGTACAGAAAGAAATAAAATAAATTTACAGTATCGTGAATGACTGGATCATTTGCAGTACTCACGGGGAGATATTTATCACTCCAAAATTAGAACTGCCCTAGTCAATAAGTACATTTTTTTGCTTGTTAATATGCATGCCTACATGGAGACTCACTTCAGTCAGATTATGTATTAATGCATTCATGGAGAGCACATATGCATGACTGGGAGAAAATCCAATAACCATTCAATAGAAGTGATGTAGAGATTGTAAGGTACATTAACTGTACTATATCAGAGCACTATAGTAAATACTGCTGCTAAAAGTTTTGTACAAGACATTTCTTGAATGGTGTTATAGGATGTACATGTACATGACAAACATCAGAGTTTTGGTTCCTAAGGTACTCCTGATTATTTTGTCTCCACAAAGAAGAGGAGAGCTATTGTTCTAGCCCATCATTGATATCAGTGCTTGCATATACAAAAGCATGTACAATTTATGTGTAACATATTTCAGTCAGTAGTATAATAGTATTTTATGCTAATTTTGTCTTTATTTTCTTATCTCTCTATCCAGTTTGGCGTGTTCATTTTTTCAAAGTGTAACTCTGACTCACTGACAAAAAGTCACCCCTTCAGACAGATCTGACATGCAAAATACACCCTGACTTAGCAGGGTCAAAGGGAAATTTGGTATTTGTAGGCCTAAAAGGGAGGGGTGTCAACTTACAGTTGATATATGGTATGTATAGTCTCACTGCATTCAGAACCGCTCCCGTGGCCTAGTGGTTAGAGCGTCCACCTCGGATGCAGGAGGTCGCGGGTTCGAACCCCAGCCAAGTCATACCAAAGACTAAAAAATGGTACTAACAGCTGCCACGCTTGGCGCTCAGCATTAAGAGGTTAGTGTTAGGACTAGTCGGCCTGGTGTCAGGATAATGTGACTGGGTGGGACATCATGCCACATGTCTGCGGCATGATGCCCCCAGTGCTAGACATCACTATAAACTGTCACACTGCAGACATCGTAGCGATATGACTGACAAATTGTTAAAGCTACGTTAAAAATCTAAATCTCACACACACACACACACACACACACACACACACACACACACACACACACACACACACACACACACACACACACACACACACACACACACACACACACACACACACACACACACTGCATTCAGCTACTATTTCTTCTTAGGTTGGAGTCCTTGGGTGGCCAAGTGGTCTGAGGCACTTACATTTACAAATCACTGACATCTCACCTCGGTCTGGTTAGGTTCGAGTCGCAGGCTCAGCAATTGTAGTTATGTGAGAAGCTTATGTGAGAAGTTATGTGAGAAGCTTGCCAGTATCTTCCTGTGGGTCAGTGGTTCTTCCTGGAGATTTATGATGTTCTTCCTCCGCCAAAAATGCTGGCTGCCATGTATAGTCTATCTTGTGCTTAAAAAGGGTGTTAAACACATAACAAACCAACCAACCAAAATCTTCCTAGTCCTACGTAACAGATTGGAGTGGGTTTAGAGTGGAGTGGTTTAGTTTGGAGTGGGTTTAATTGCATCTGTCCCCTGAGAATGCATACTTTGTACAGTACATACTTGGACACTAGTAGTAAATTCATTTTTTCATTTAACTCAGGTTTGTTTTTTTGTACTCTGTCAGTGCTGAAGGAAAATATTTCAGACACAGGCCCATGGCTGGTGACTTTAAAAAAAACTCACAAGCCCTGACTCAAATTGCATGCACCCAAAAGGGCACTTTTTTATCATTAACAGGGCTCAAAGTCCAGACATGTTAATGTTGCTTTAAACAAATCACTAAGCTTGACTCAAATTCTACATGCCTCAACTCCAGTTCCATGTGCACAAAATGGCTCTATTTGTTACTATTATTTTGAAATTGCTGTAATTTAAATATCAAAAAATAAACAAAATCATATTAAATTGACTTGTGCATTTATTCACCTCTCAAATTATTCCACTTAAAGAAATGTTTCCCTCTAGGTCCTGATGTCAACCATTGTTTGATTGCTACAGAGCCCAAAGAAATTTGTTTGGGATACAGGCCCTGGGCAATGGCTTTTGAGAAAACATCACTTGTCCTGACACAAGATCCTCTTACCCTATTTTGTACACACCCATCCCATCCAGAAAAATTAAATGGTCGTCCCCATATACTAGGGATTTTGTTCACAAGACTGAACCATCATTCACATTGTCTCACAACTAATCAGAATCCAGCAATTTCACAATTTCTGTATCCCTAGATGGTGAATTCAGCCCTTACAATCTCCATCTGTATACTTTTAACTTTGTTGTCAGATCATTGATTAGTTTATATTGCATCACAACTGTGGGCAACTTAGAGTAGTTTTGTTTTCCAAATACTGCAAAAATCTTCATCAAAGTTAAAAACAAATATGGAGTCAGAGAGGCATTGATTTTTTATATCAATCAGTAAAAGCATTAATTTCAAGTTTTGTATTGAGTTAGTGTGATAGTACTGTGAATGTTATAATTAGTTAATGTGATAGTACTGTGAACATGTCAGAATAAGTTAGTGGGATAGCACTGTGCATGTGTCATAATTTTTGTGATAGTACTGTGAATGTGTTGTAATTAGTGTGATAATATTGTGCATATGTCATAATTAGTTAGTGTGATAGTACTGTGAATGTGTTATATTAGTGTGATAGTACTGTGAACATGTCAGAATAAGTTAATGGGATAGCACTGTGCATGTGTCATAATTAGTGTGATAGTATTGTGAATGTGTTGTAATTATTGTGATAGTATTGTGCATGTGTCATAATTAGTTAGTGTGATAGTACTGTGACTGTGTCATAATTAGTGTGATAGTATTGTGAGTGTGTCATAATTTGTTAGTGTGATAGTACTGTGAATGTGTCATAAATTAGTGTGATAGTACTGTGAATGTGTTATAATTAATATATTACTGTGGATGTGTCATAATTAGTGTGATAGTACTGTGACTGTGTCATAATTAGTATGATAGTACTGTGAATGTGTCATAATTATTTAGTGTGATAGTATTATGAATGTGTCATATATAGTGTGATAGTACTGTGAATGTGTCATAATTAGTGTGATAGTTCTGTGAATGTTTGATAATTAGTGTGATAGTATGGTGAATGTATCATAATTAATATGATTGTACTGTGAATGTGTTGTAATTAGTGTGATAGTATTGTGCATGTGTCATAGTTATTTAGTGTGATAGTACTGTGAATGAATTATAATTAGCGTGATAGTACTTAGAATTTGTCATAACTAGCTAGTGTAATAGTACTGTGAATGTGTCATGTGTCATAATTATTTTGATAGACCTGTGAATGAGTTATAATTAGTGCTGTGGGTGTGTCATAGTGTGATAGTACTGTGAATTTTTCATAGTGTGATAGTACTGTGAATGAGTCATAAAAAGTGTGATAGTACTATGACTCATAATTAGTGTGATAGTATTGTGAATGTTTCTTAATTAGTGTGATAGTACTGTGAATGTGTCATAATTAGTGTGATAGTACTGTGGGCGTGTCATAATTAGTGAATAGTACTGTTTATTTTTCATAATTAGTGTGATAGTAATGTGAATGTTTGATAATTAGGGTGATAGTATGGTGAATGGTAAATGTGTCTTAATTAGTGTGATAGTATTGTGAATGTGTCATAATTAGTGTGATAGTACTGTGAATGTGTCATAATTATTTAGTGTGATAGTACTGTGAATGTGTCATAATTGGTGTGATAGTACTGTGGATGAGTTATAATTAGTGTGATAGTACTGTGGGTGTGTCATAGTGTGATAGTATTGTGAATTTTCATAGTGCAATAGTACTATGAATGTGTCATAATTAGTGTGATATTACTGTGAATGAGTCATAATTAGTGTGATAGTACTATGACTGTCATAATTAGTGTGATAGTACTGTGAATGTTTAATAATTAGTATGATAGTACTGTGAATGTGTCATAATTAGTGTGATAGTACTGTGGGTATGTCATAATTAGTGGATAGTACTGTGAATTTTTCATAATTAGTGTGATAGTACTGTGAATGTGTCATAATTAGTGTGATAGTACTGTGGATGTGTCATGATTACAGACAATACTCACTCCATATCAATAGAATCAGCAACTACAAGGTCTTTGAACTAAATGGTTTGAAATATATAGGCTGGCAGCTTGAAATGATCATTTTTGAAATGTTCACTCCGAAAGCTAGACAATTTCTGATGGTGCCTTGCATTTCTTTGTGAAACCCCTAGGTTGGATGTGGACTTCTGAAGTGGTGTAAGCTATTTTCTACAGAGGGGTTTGTCAAGAGACTTGGTGCCCTAAAATAGTCTCCAATAGAGAATGGTTGTTTTGATAGTGAATTGCCTCCTACACTTTCAAATGATAAAAAATTAATAAAAAATTTATGTGCCTTAGGACTGAAGTTATTGCACCACAAAAGAAAATTTAATAGATAGATGGACAGACAGATGAACAAAACAGGGTCCTAGCATAATACAATGTATCAAACCGTGGGCATGTAAATAAAGTGTCAGTATCCAGAAGATGAAAAACCACCTTTGGTGGCTACAAATAAAACCAATGTAATCAATGATTATATAGCTCATCTCTCTTTTACCAGTCTGCAGTAGCCAATGTAAACATTAATCATGCAGAAAAATTAATTCATACTAAATTAACAAAAAAAATTTAGCTCCTGTGACAGGCATGAAAACAACACACAAATACTATAATGAATGTATAAACCCAAAGATTAATTTTGTTTTCCTTTTCTTTTAAATCATCATTTTAAAACCTGCTTCAGAAGCCATTATCTTCATCTACTGCAAGAATCCATGTTTTACAAGGCAAAAGTCACAGACTTGGGGTAATCTTTGAGTAAGAGCCAGTATGACCACAGTTCACAGTTTATGTATCAGTAATTACCTTTATTAGCCACTACCAATGTGACCTAACATGAAATGCATGCAGTCAACTCATAAAATTTCCCCACTCATTCACATACAATACACAGTAACCTGAGAATACTGGAAGTCATCAGTATGTAAAGTTTGTCAATGAATTAACATATTTATTCCTACTTCCAAATGCAGTTGTCATAATTGAACTTCTGTGTAGGTCAGGATGTATAGAGCACGGAAGAATCCATGCAGTCTTCAGCTAAACACAAATACATAACTTAATTTCTAAAGCATGTATTATGCATCATGGTGACCTCTTCTGGTTGTAAAGGTATAATATTAACAGTGATGCATCCAGTTATTAGATTTCATGATTCTAAACAGCACCATATAACTGACTTTTAAACTTGAAACTTCAGTAATGTCATTTAAGCATTAAATATAGTTCACACTGACCTCTTTTTGCATTAAGGGTGATGCATCTCCTCCCCAAGTTCAATTATTCTAGGTATCACAGTAAGCATATATAGCATGCCAAAACTCATGTGATCTTGAGATAATGGTTGGTTGGTTGGTTTTAACACACTTTTAACACATTACTGGATATTTCATGGAAGCTAACAGCCTTTCTCAAAGACACACTAAGGCAGCTGATCCTGACTGGTCTGGGTGGTCATGAACTAATGCAAAAACTTCCCTAATGCCAGTAACAGATAAAATATCAGTTATGATGAGGTTCTGTTGCTGTAAGAGTGATACAACGAAGATGCATATCAGCATCAGTTTCATAATTCTAGTATGAACAGTGCATGAGAAATAACAACAAACATAAACTTTAGGCCAATTCTGTGAAGCATAAAAAATAAGGATCATAGTAGCCTACCTCATAAGTGGGAAAGTAGTGCTCTTCAAGGTACATTACCTTACAGTTTCATGATTCTAGATAAAATAGTATATGCACAGAATGCAAAAATGAAAATAATTTTAGCACAAGCTGTTGAAACACAAAACTTAACCAAAGAATTTGTGATGCATAAAATATGGATCATTGTGAACTTACAGGTTCCATAAAACTTGTCTAAGACAGCATGCATTGGGTGGAAAACCTGGATGAACTTTGATCACAAGTCCAATGTCACTCATGAAGTTCATCCCTGTGTGCATGCCACCCATTTCCATCACATGTCCAGTGTCATCCATGAAGGTCATCCCTGTGTGCATGCCACCCATTTCCATCACATATCCAATGTCACTCATGAAGGTCATCACTGTGTGCATGCCACCCATTTCCAACACATGTCCAATGTCACCCATGAAGGTCATCCCTGTGTGCATGCCACCCGTTTCCATCACATGTCCAATGCCACCCATGAAGGTCATCACTGTGCATGCCACCCTTTTCCAACACATGTCCAATGTCACCCATGAAGGTCATCCCTGTGTGCATGCCACCCATTTCCAACTCATTTCTCTTGAATTCATGGCCCATTGTACAGAAATTCATATGAAACTGTTTCATTGTTGTGTAAGCTATGTTGAAATCAACCACCGATGCTGCCACCACTGGACAGTACCAATAATTCTTTGCTGATTGCAGCTTTGTTGCTGAGGATTGAATCATACATACAAAGTCCCTTGCTTGACATACTCTTATATGTCCAGTCAATGACCTTCATAGGCATCATTCTGAGCACATTGAGTGCTTGATCACTGGCTGTCTTAGATTTATGATG
Organism: Megalonaias nervosa; assembly: GCA_016617855.1. Taxonomy (NCBI): domain Eukaryota; kingdom Metazoa; phylum Mollusca; class Bivalvia; order Unionida; family Unionidae; genus Megalonaias; species Megalonaias nervosa. The sequence continues at coordinate 47,151 of JAECUM010009318.1, read as the reverse complement.
AAATGTACATTCAAGAAACCATTCAATCTTCACTTTCCCTAGCAGGTTTTGTGGAGCAATATTTCTGCCACCCATGTTAGGGCAAAGATGTATGTTTCATGAATCAGAACATGATTTTTCATTGTCTTTAATGAACCTTTGTTTTCTTTGAGCAAATTCCTGAGATATCCTGGTATATCCGTTTGGTTTTATATAGCACCATGTTCACATCATGTCTTTACCATGTATTGGCTCTGTGGCTCTACTGAAATTGTCACCAGCTCCATGTTTAATCCTACCATTAATCATATTTTGTTACATACCTTGACTTTCAGAGGACATCTGAATATTTCCCCAGCAAGCTCCAATGTGCTGCACTTTGTCATAATATATCATGGTCAAGCTTGTTAAGCAATGTCACAACCTCTTTTGACTGGGTCATTTGATTCAGGGTGTCACTAAGTACCACATGCTTTGCCAGCATCCTACATTTTCCTCATGATTGTATGTACCGGTAAGCTAGATCTTGTCCCATGAAAAAGATGCATCTGTATCTTTCTCAGGCATCACCTACTTCAATTCTGACATTGAGGGCATCTAGAAAGCTTCTTTTACCCAGTTCTGATGCCTTCCTGAGGTCATCATCACTTTCTGTCTGGCAGGTAAAACATCTGCTAGGGTTAACTGATAATCTTGGTTGAAAATACAAAGTATAATGCAATAACCTTCATTATATTTAATCATGATATTACATGCACTTATCAATCATTCTGTGGTGTAAACCATGAATTTTCAAAATATTGGGCAGATTCAAATGGGGGGATTTTTTGCAGTTTCTTGCACCTTGTGTAAGCTTAGCCCTACCAAGCCTTGCTTTGCCAAGTTATTGCAATCCAATATTGATGCATTCTGTCATCATTGCTTTCCTCATAGACAATAAGTAATATGGTATAGTCTGTCAAAAGAATGTATAGCTGATGTTATTCAGCTATGTTGTTTTTTATTGCTAAAATTATCATATATATATATATATATATATATATATATATATATATATATATATATATATATATATATATATATATATATGTTTTGATGAAAAATGGCAGTATTAGATTTTTTACCATAAGCTATAAAATTATTTACTGTATTTGCCTGTGTAAAAAGCTCAGTCAAGTATGGAATATTGTACTGTATTTACCCACATAAAATGGGCAGTCTGGTATGGAATATTGTACTGTATTTACCCACATAAAATGGGCAGTAAAGTATGGACTATTGTACTGTATTTACCCACATAAAATGGGCAGTCAAGTATGGGCTATTGTACTGTATTTACTCACATAAAATGGGCAGTCATGTATGGAATATTGTACTGTATTTCCCCACATAAAAGTCAAATATGGACAGTTGTACTGTATTTACCCACATAAAATGGTCAGTCAAGTATGGAATATTGTACTGTATTTGCCCACATAAAATGTGCAGTCAAGTATGGAATATTGTACTGTATTTACCCACATAAAATGGGCAGTCAAGTGTGGAATATTGTATTTACCCACATAAAATGGGCAGTCAAGTATGGAATATTGTACTGTATACCCACATACAATGGTCAGTCAAGTATGGAATATTGTACTGTATTTACCCACATAAAATGGGCAGTCAAGTATGGAATATTGTACTGTATTTACCCACATAAAATGGGCAGTCAGGTATGGAATATTGTACTGTATTTACCCACATAAAATGGTCAGTCAAGTATGGAATATTGTACTGTATTTACCCATGTAAAATGCTCAGCCAAGTGTTACACAGATAATGTTCCAGCATATTGGTTTTATGTTGTTTGCTAGAAATCAGAAGGAGAACAAATAGTTTTGACTCTGATCAATTATGAATTATCCACTGGCAGCTTTTAGTCAGTTCTGTTTACATGTGGTTGTGTTATGTTTAAGCAAAATGGTTACTCATGAATAGGGCTTATTGTTGGGTATGGATCCTGGTCCACATGGTTGATTTGGCCTCTGCCACTTCAGGCTAGGTCCATATGAAGACAATATTCTAGGTATACCCTGAGGGTAGTCAGTATCCAATGATATTCCCCATTTCACTAAGTAATTATTACTTTTATTTAACTGAATGGTCTTTTATTTCATTTAATCTGTTTGTCCTGGAATGCAATGTTGATGGTGTAACATCATCCAGTTGATATCTACTGGTTACATAGATCAGTCACTATATTCCTTCATTCATTTGATTTATTCTGCAATGAGACGTTTGTAACACTATGTCATCTGCTGATATGGACCAGTCCATATCTAACATGAATCAGTGAGTATATTTCATCATTCTCATTGTACAGCCAGCAATGAGACATCTGTGTCATGATGTCATTTACTGATACTGACTGCTCCATATCTAATACAGACCAGTCACTATATTCCTTCATTTGTTGTTTATGTTCAGCAAGGTCATGTGTGACATGATGTTATCAGCTGATATGGACTGTTCTATGTCTAATACAGACTAGTGACTATATTCCTTCATTCATTATATATGTGCCGCAATAATTAAGTACAAAATAATATTTTATTTTCAGCTTGAGTACTGGAGACTGTTTGGTTCGTTTGCTGGAAAAACAGGCTGGAGTAATTGTAAAAGGAAATGTAAGTTCTTGTATATATATAAATTATATTAATGGTTTGATTGTTTTATTAACATGTATGTACTCATATATAAATCATATTCATGGTTTGACTGCGTTCATTGACATGTATGTCCTCATATATAAATCATATTCATGATTTGATAATGTCCATTTACATGTATATACTCATATATAAATCATATTCATGGTTTGATCATGTTCATTAACAGGCTCACAGGCTCTCACAGCATAAACTCTGAATAAATTCATATCAGGATGTTATTTTTGATTACAGTATCTGTTTGGTTGAATGCAAGCTGTGATGCATTACAAAATATCATCCAAAGAAGCAGTGTTATAACCATAAAGAGCAACATATATCAAGCTTAGGATAATGAAATTAGAAAAGATGCTTAAAATCTTAGTGGCCTAAAAGAATGGATTTGATCTTGATTTTCTTAGCTAGAAAAATCTATGATTTCTATGGGATGGAATGACAGTCCATGACAGGTTTTCATAACCCCAGCTTTAAAAGCAGGGGTGTATAGGAAGCCTCATGTCCATCCATCTGTACTTTTTGTCCATGCATCACACAGCCTTATGAATACAACTAGTCCTGCAGGTGTTGATGGATTGCCATGAAACTTGGTAGATATTATTGCTATTACCTGAAGATATGCATGTCAACAAATCACTTTGCTCCAATACGTTTAATAGGAGTTATTGCCCTTTTTAAATCACACCTGATAAATATTTGTGGTCAGCACCTGAAGATGATTTGTATCATGACAGGAGTTTATTGGCTTTGTAACATTATTACCTTTACAGCAATGGTATTCTATTTTCACTTGCTTACTGACAGATTATTACATTTAGCAGTGGTATTCTATGTTCACTTGCTTACTGACAGATTATTACCTTTACAGCAGTGGAATTCTATGTTGACTTGCTTACTGACAGATTATTACCTTTATAGCAATGGTATTCTATGTTGACTTGCTTACTGACAGATTATTACCTTTACAGCAATGGTATTCTATGTTCACTTGCTTACAGACAGTGGTATTTTACAAGCATTTGCTTACTAACAGATTATTACCTTTAAAGCAATGGTATTCTAAGAACACTTGCTTACTGAGAGATTATTACCATTAATGCAATTGTATAATACAAGCACTTGCTTATTGACAGATCTTGTATGAGTTATTGCCCTTTTTTACATATAGCTGGATGCAATATATGAGAAGTTTTGGAATGCAGCTACTCTTGCAGTTTTCAGTGGATTGATATGAAACTTAGAACATATTTTGATCATCAGAAAACATGCATGGTTGTCAATTATTGTGCTCACACTATGTGTGATAGTCAATCATTAAACTCACACTATGCATGGTAGTGAATCATTGTACTCACACTGCATGGTAGTCATTATACTCACACTAGGCATGTTAGTCAATCATTCTGTTCACACTATGCATGTTATTCAATCATTGTACTCACACAATACATGTTAGTCATTGTACTCACACTATGCATGTTACTCAATCATTGTACTCACACTATGCATGTTATTCAGTCATTGTACTCACACTATACATTTTACTCAATCATTGTACTCACACTATGCATGTTAATCAATCATTGTGCTCACACTATACATGTTAGTCAATCATTGTGCTCACACTATACATGTTACTCAATCATTGTACTCACACTATGCATGGTAGTCAATTATTGTACTCCCATTATGCATGTTATTCAATCATTGTACTCACACTATGCATGGTAGTCAATCACTGTACTCATACTATGCATGGTAGTCAATTACTGTACTCATACTATGCATGGTAGTCAGTCACTGTACTCACACTATGCATGGTAGTCATTGTACTCACACTATGCATGGTAGTCAGTCATTGTATTCACACTATGCATGTTAATCAGTGTACTCACACTATGCATTTTAATGAATCATTGTACTCACACTATACATGTTATTCAATCATTGTACTCACACTATACATGTTATTCAATCATTGTGCTCACACTATGCATGTTAGTCAATCATTGTACTCACACTGTACATGCTATTCAATCATTGTACTCACACTTTGCATGTTACTCAATCATTGTGCTCACACTGTACATGTTAGTCAATTATTGTACTCACATTATACATGTTATTCAGTCATTGTACTCACACTATATATGTTACTCGATCATTGTGCTCACACTTTGCATGGTAGTCAATCACTGTTCTCATACTATGCATGGTAGTCAATCACTGTGCCCACACTATGCATGGTAGTCAATCACTATACTCACACTGTGCATGTTATTCAGTCACTGTACTCACACAATGCATGGTAGTCAATCATTTTACTCACACATGCATGGCAGTAGATCATTGTACTCACACTTTTTGGAAGTGTTATGCAGTTTTGTTTACTACAGACTCATTTCCATCATGGAGGTAGGGGCTTGAGGTACAGGAGAGACAGGTGTATATTTATATTAGCAAATTACTCACCATTTCTTTAATTTGTCCCTTTTTTAGCTCTACTGATTAGAAACCAAACAAGTTTATGGGTTGGCTTGTTGACAATTTTCCATTGTCTGTGGTTCCACATGCATTCATCTGTTAGCACACATCAGCTATCACTACTTCTCCTAAACTACATAGAGGATTGTCATGAAACTTTACAAACCCATTCATACAAAGGTCTAGTTGTTCCTAATTGAAATTAGTGCCACTCAAGCATCCAATATGGCCACCACAGCAGCCATCTTTAAACTCTTATGAGGGTGCTCACCAGTTATTATGTACTTTTGAGAGAGTGACATATGTAAGGTGAAGTTGTTTGCATTTAAAACATGCACAGTGGAGAGAATGTTGGCATACCTCTATGCTACTTTGATGTAATGTGGCTGACATTTCTTAGGATATTGTACTTTTGGAAATTGTAAATGATCTTAGCACACTGCTGACTAAAATGACTGCTCCCTTGTGCTCCAAAAATCAGCCTGAATTTGTCTAAAGTACACTATCCTTAGCAGCTATTAAAATAGGGAAAATGAATTTTGCCAGACTAGACAATACCAGCTTCTGAAAGTGCAATGAATGAATTACCAAATATATAAAATGTAAAAAATGTTATCAGCTTATTTTTTTACAATTCACCTCTGAAGTTCAGGAAGTGAAAATGACCAAGTGGAGCTAGCACTTTTTTGAAAGGTGCACATCTGGAGTAAGGCCAAGCTGTATACTCTATAACCCATATTACACCCATCAATCATACACCAAAATAAGGGGAATTAAAGGTTCTTTCAACAATACCTAAGATATGCAAGGTCTTTTTTAAATAGCCAGTATAACTAGTGAGGAAACCCGGGGGAATTCTTTTTCTTTAAAATTCTAACCCCATGCAAAATACGAAACTGTAGAGCACCACCTATTATCAATACTCTTCCTGAAAGCCACATCGTGGGTTTTCACCAGAAGACTGCTTAGGATTTCTAGCTGGTGCTAAATAAAAGTGGTCCTGAGCTGGCATCCAATATGGCCACTGCATCAGCCATCTTGACAGTCTTGTTATTGCTACATCTCCTGAACTGAAAGTCATATTGGCATGGGATTTCTTTACCAGAAGACTGGAGTCCAGTTGTTTTTAAATAAATATTATGATGATCATTATGGCCACCACAACAGTGGCCATCTTGAAAATCTTATCACTATTCCTCCTAGATTGTATTAACTTTAAATTTTCACCAGAAGACTTCTTATGATATCTAGCAGTTCCTAAATGAAAATGGTGCTGCTCTGAGATACAGTATGCCACCATAACAGTCATCTTAAAAATCTTGTTACTGCTACTGATCCTAAATGAAAGTCTGATTGGTATGGGGTTTTTACCAATAGACTAATTATTATGTCTAGTTAGTCCTGAATGAAAGTCTGATTGGTATGGGGATTTTACCAAAAGACTAATTATGATATCTAGTTAGTCCTGAATGAAAGTCAGATTGGTATGGGATTTTTACCAAAAGACTAATTATGATATCTAGTTAGTCCTGAATGAAAGTCTGATTGGTATGGGGTTTTTACCAAAAGACTAATTATGATATCTAGTTAGTCCTGAATGAAAGTCCGATTGGTATGGGATTTTTACCAAAAGACTAATTATGATATCTAGTTAGTCCTGAATGAAAGTCTGATTGGTATGGGGTTTTTACCAAAAGACTAATTATGATATCTAGTTAGTCCTGAATGAAAGTCCGATTGGTATGGGTTTTTACCAAAAGACTAATGATGATATCTAGTTAGTCCTGAATGAAAGTCTAATTGGTATGGGGTTTTTACCAAAAGACTAATTATGATATCTAGTTAGTCCTGAATGAAAGTCCAATTGGTATGGGATTTTTACCAAAAGACTAATTATGATGTCTAGTTAGTCCTGAATGAAAGTCTGATTGGTATGGGGTTTTTACCAAAAGACTAATTATGATATCTAGTTAGTCCTGAATGAAAGTTCGATTGGTATGGGTTTTTACCAAAAGACTAATTATGATATCTAGTTTGTCCTGAATGAAAGTCCGATTGGTATGGGGTTTTTACCAGAAGACTAATTATGATATCTTGTTAGTCCTGAATGAAAGTCCGATTGGTATGGGGTTTTCACCAGAAGACTAATTATGATATCTAGTTAGTCCTGAATGAAAGTCCGATTGGTATGGGGTTTTCACCAGAAGACTAATTATGATATCTAGTTAGTCTTGAATGAAAGTCTGATTGGTATGGGGTTTTCACTTGAAGACTAATTATGATATCTAGTTAGTCCTGAATGAAAGTCCAATTGGTATGGGTTTTCATCAGAAGACTAATTATGATATCTAGTTAGTCCTGAATGAAAGTCTGATTGGTATGGGGTTTTCACTTGAAGACTAATTATGATATCTAGTTAGTCCTGAATGAAAGTCCAGTTGGTATGGGGTTTTCACCAGAAGACTAATTATGATATCTAGTTAGTCCTGAATGAAAATCCGATTGGTATGGGGTTTTCACTTGAAGACTAATTATGATATCTAGTTAGTCCTGAATGAAAGTCTGATTGGTATGGGGTTTTCACTTGAAGACTAATTATGATATCTAGTTAGTCCTGAATGAAAGTCTGATTGGTATGGGGTTTTCACTTGAAGACTAATTATGATATCTAGTTAGTCCTGAATGAAAGTCTGATTGGTATGGGGTTTTCACCAGAAGGCTAATTATGATATCTAGTTAGTTCTAACTGAAAGTCTGATTGATATGGGGTTTTCACCAGAAAACTAATTATGATATCTAGTTAGTCCTGAATGAAAGTCCAGTTGGTATGGGGTTTTCACCAGAAGACTAATTATGATATCTAGTTAGTCCTGAATGAAAGTCCGATTGGTATGGGGTTTTCACTTGAAGACTAATTATGATATCTAGTTAGTCCTGAATGAAAGTCTGATTGGTATGGGGTTTTCACTTTATGACTAATTATGATATCTAGTTAGTCCTGAATGAAAGTCCGATTGGTATGGGGTTTTCACTTGAAGACTAATTATGATATCTAGTTAGTCCTGAATGAAAGTCCGATTGGTATTGGGTTTTCACTTGAAGACTAATTATGATATCTAGTTAGTCCTGAATGAAAATTGTGCAGATCTGACTCAAGATATGGATGCCATGATGAATTCATTATAATTCTTGTCACTTAAATTGTTCTGAATGGATGGTCATTATAACATCTGTCACAAAACGTCTTCTAGTGGTATCTAGTTTGTCGTAAATGAAAATGGTACTGACATTACATTCAGTATGGCTGCCACTGGGGCTAATTTCAAAATATTATTGCTCATTCCTGGAAATTATTTTCAAGCAGTAGAACATCAATCCCTTCAGAGTTTCTCATTCCTGGACATTATTTTCAAAAGTAGAGCACTAGTCCCTTCAAGAGATCTTGTTTAAATTGAAATAACATTGAATATAACCAAGAAAAATCATACATTTGGAACATTGATTTATAAGAGTTCACAGATTTTACAGTATACCTGACTATAGAACAGATATAAGGTTTTGTCTTAATAATAATAATAATAATAATAATAATAATAATAATGACTTTATTTAAAGAGGGTAACATAATTAGCTAAGAACTAATCTACCTTGAGGCCCTCATACAAAGGAATTTTTTTTTTTTACCTGAATCTCTGAAGCCACTGGATATATTGGGTTTGGAAGAAGGAAATAGAGTGGGCATTTCTAATCTCAACTGGAATACTATTCCAGAGCAAAGTTCCAGAGTACTGGAAACTTTTTTAAAATAATTCCTTACTTGGTTTGGGAATTTTATACTGTTTGGTAAACATGGATTGCAGGTGTGGAGTATTACCAGGTAGCCTATACTGGGATAGTGATTGTAAATATTCAGGAGCACTATTATTGGATATTCTGTACATTAATTTGGCTTTTCTCAAACTGATTCGGTCTTTAATAGGTAATGTTTTTAACTTATCAGCTAAATTTTCCTTGCTTTCTTTCTGGATTGATATTAGCCCAAATGCTCTTTTTTGAAGATGTGCCAGCTTTGCTATGTTTTTATCATTTGAATTACCCCTTACTGTATTACAGTAGTCTAAATAGGGTTGTATGTAACTGTTATAAAATAGTGTTTTGTGCCTTTCTGGGAGAAAATGTCTTATCCTACTGAGAAGCCATAAACTTGAATTGACTTTTTTACTGATGTGTTTGATATGTTCAGTCCATCATAGGTTATTATCTACCACAACACCAAGTAGTCTATCATGACAGACCATTTGCAAATTTGTATCCTTCCATGTCAGACATAGTTCATCACTATCAAGATTTGCCCTTTTTTGCTGTTTTGAGATAAGTAATATTTTAGTTTTACCAGTATTTACCACCATGCCACTGCATGTGCACCAGTTGTCCAGTTTGTTTAGGGCATTCTGTAAAGAAATTTCAAGTTCATGCTTTGTGTTTTGGATGTCTGACAATGTTGTGTCATCTGCATAGAGATCTGTAGATGATATTGAGTCCCTTAGTAAAAGTGGTAGGTCATTAATAAATAAAATAAATAGTAATGGACCTAGAATTGAGCCTTGTGGTACTCCATATCTAATTGTTCCAGGTTCAGTCAGAACATTATTTATATAAACATGTTGTGTTCTCCCACTTAAGTATGAAGTAAACCATTTAACTGTGCTTTCACCTCATTGGTAGATTTTCAGTTTCTTCAAAAGGTTTTCATGATCCACCATGTCAAAAACTTTCCTGAAATCTACAAATACAGATCCTGTTATTCTACCTTGGTCAAGTGCTTGAAGCCATTTATCAGTTAGGGAGATCAAGGCAGTCTCACACGAATGTTTCTGTCTAAAGCCTGATTGATTAGGGTGTAACAGCAAGTGTTTGGTTAAATATGACATGAATGAGTCATGGACATGTTTTTCAATCAATTTTGACAAGTTTGGTAGTATTGAGATTGGCCGGTAGTTATCAGCATCATCCTTAGAACCAGATTTGTGAATAGGAGTTACTTATGCAGTTTTCCATATTTTGGGGACAGATGAGGTTGCAATGCTTAAATTGATTATGAATGTTATGCTGACTAAAATAGCAAGGCAGAAGATTTAATGAGTCGTGGACCAATCTGATCAAGTCCTGTAGCTTTCTTGGTATCAAGTTCACTGAGACATATTTTTAACAGAGTTTTTTTTATACTGGTGGGATAGAGAAGCATATCTCCTTAGAGATTTTGCTGCTGCAGAACTTTTTCAGTTCATTAAAGTTGTTTTCTATCACTGGTTCTTTTAACTTTGTGATAATGTTGGTGAAAAAATCATTGAAAACATTTGCAATGTCAGTGTCACCAGTGACTATGGTGTCATTTACCAGAAGTGAGTGAATTTTATTTGTCTGATCTTTGTGTGTTCCTCCAGTGAGTTCATTGAAGACTTTCCAAATGGAGTTTGTGTTGCTCTTTTCGTTTTCAAGCAATGATTGATAATAAGTTTTTTTAGCTGTTTTAATCATACTTGTTATTTTATTTCTCCATACTTTATATTGTGCATGGTTTCCCATAGCCTTGAATTGGTCTTGTGTTTTCATAGCATCTAGGATTTCAGTAGTAAGCCAATTAGGTTGGATTTCATTCTTTACTCGATGTACTTTCAGTAGTGCATGCTTTGAGACTACATCCATAAATAAGTCAGTCCACACCCTCAGCGCTTCATCTATGTCATCCAAAATTTGGATCCTATTCCAGGGAACTTTATATAGGTCATTGAGAAATTGTTCTTCATTAAAATTTTTGAATGATCTGTAAGTGATAGTTTTGTGTGTATTTTTCTTATTTCTCTTGCATTTAACCTTTCTTGTTAAAAAAGTAGGATAGTGGTCACTAGGACCAACATTTGGTATATTGACACAAGCCACATTGTCTGGTAGGTTGGTATAAATGTGATCAATAAGAGAGCTTAATTTTTTCTGTTACCCTTGTGGGCTCATTTACCAGCTGGACTAGGCCTAATGATTCAATAAATTCCATCCAGTTGTTCCTTATTTGAGTATTGAGAAGGTCTTTATTTATATCGCCGAGTATATATGTTTCTTTCTCCAATGCAAGAACATTTTCCATTTGTTTCAAGAAGTTATCATTCCAAATTGCTTTAGAGGAAGGTGGCCTATAAATGAAACCAACTTGGAATGATTATGCATTATTTTGAGAAATTTCCACCCAGATACTCTCGATTTTAGGTGACTCCAAGTCAAGCTGCCTTTCTGCATTTACATCTTCCCTAATGTATACAACAAGACCTCCCCCTGCTGTCTCTCTGTCCTTGTGTAATGGTTTATTGTAGCCTTGACAGTGAAATAGATTATCATTGTGGTTAGCATTTAATTTTGTTTCAGTGAGTCCTAAAACATGTAAATTATTTTCCTTGGAAGACAACATTAACTTAATTTGGTCTGTTTTTCCCACAATACCTTGTACACTTAAGTGACCTATGTTAAAACCTTTTGTATTAAGTTTCATATCAATTATATGTATGTCATCATGCAATGGGGTATTCACTGAGATTGACTCCATGCTACTTTTATCATTCTGACATTCTCTTTCCATATTTAAATGTTCATATATATTAGCGTCTTCAAAGTCACGTACAGACCCTGAAAATCCGTTAACATTTGCATTTACAATAGTGTCCATTGAATAGTTAGAGTCAAGAGTCTCACTAGGTACACTTAGATTGGTTGTAAATGACGCATTGGCATTCTCCTTTTTGCCAGCTTCCTAGTATGTATAATACATTGATTGACAGAGTCTTTCTTTGTGTCCAAATTTATGGCATCTGAAGCACTCAATCTGTTTGCCATGATGGCATACCTGTGTCACATGCCCAGTTTCTCAACAGTAGAGACAGTACTCTCCATTATAGTGCCTGAAAATGGGGGCATACATGTTAAGATTTCTCAGTAGTTGAGTGACCTGGACACACCTAGCCCTGTGTGGGTAGCAATGCAATAAATCCTGGTGACTTGGACTGACCTACCTATATGATTTGACTAGAATGAATTATACAAGAGTCACACAATCTGTAATACTGTACATACTAACATGAACATGTTAGCAAAACCAGAGATAAGGTCCATCTAATATTGATACTAATGACATTGTTGAGACAACATGAGGATTGGAATACCACAAGTACTAGTTCACCCACTCCTGAGAAATTAACTGTGATGAATGAGAGAAGTGCATAGTGAATTTCAAAGCTTCAACAGGCTAAATATTTATGTTTATGCCAACACGATTTGCATGTAGATGCTGGCACCCCGCATCCAAGGTGTAGGTCAGTCCAAGTCACCAGGATTTATTGCCTGCTACCCTCATAGGTGTAGGTCAGTCCAAGTCACCAGGATTTATTGCACTGCTACCCACATAGGGTTAGGTCAGTCCAGGTCACCAGGACATTTGCATTGTTACCCACAGAGTGCTACATCCATCTGAGTCACCAGGACATTTGCATTGCTACCCACAGAGTGCTATGTCCATCTGAGTCACCAGGACATTTGCATTGCTACCCACAGAGTGCTACATCCATCTGAGTCACCAGGACATTTGCATTGCTACCCACAGAGTGCTATGTCCATCTGAGTCACCAGAACATTTGCATTGCTACCCACATAGTGCTACATCCATCTGAGTCACCAGGACATTTGCATTGCTACCCACAGAGTGCTATGTCCATCTGAGTCACCAGAACATTTGCATTGCTACCCACATAGTGCTACATCCATCTGAGTCACCAGGACATTTGCATTGCTACCCACAGAGTGCTATGTCCATCTGAGTCACCAGGACATTTGCATTGCTACCCACAGAGTGCTACGTCCATCTGAGTCACCAGGACATTTGCATTGCTACCCACAGAGTGCTACGTCCATCTGAGTCACCAGGACATTTGCATTGTTAAATAGATAGGGCTAGGTCAGTCTGAGTCACCAGGAATTTTGCATTATTTAGGAGCACATTAATAAATATAAGTACAGGAAGACTTGACCTCCTGACCTTAAATTATACCTGCTTGATCACACTGTCTAATTTGAAAAGTAGAGGTAGAAATAAATTGTGTAATTAAGTCTGTTTTAAATATCAAAATGATTATTTACTTATATTATTATGTTCAGAATATTTATTATTTTTAATATTTTTGATCCATTTGTAATTCCAGTAATGTCCACAACTCCATTTCATTTCCTTCCTAGCCGTCACAATTTTGGTTACTTCTTGTATTTTTAAGAAAATTTGTACATGCATGAGGCTTACTACTACAAAAGCCAACATCATGAATCTTGTTTCTGCTCCATAACTATTTTAAAGTATTGATATGTATTCAGATTTGGCATGAGGCTTAACAGTGAAAAGATGATAGAGATCTATTTACATTTTCACTTTGTGTCCATCAAAACTTGACTGTAATGTTACGAATATGTAATTAAATTGCTTGTGTGTTAGTTTTAAATTCTATTTTATTTTATTTTTGTTTCATTATATTTTATTGTAATGATAATTTTCATTGAATTTGAATCTCTTTTTGGAAAATTCACTTGACCTAATTGGAATGTAAGGATTGCTTTATCATTATTTTTAGCTCACCTTGGTTGAGACGTTTTGTAAACACTAAGCGAAAATAATTGTCTATTACCAAGGTCATGTTCGGACCACGTGTTAGCTGAATTGTAAACAGCCTTTCTTGTTTAATTTATTCCAGTGTGGGAATCTGATTCTTAGATAGGACTATTCCTGCCTACGTGATAATTGGCATTTTTTTTACTGCGCTGTTCAAATTAGTGATCACGTAGCCTGTCACTTGAGCCACCATGTGATCTAAAGTCGCGGCTTAAAACAGCCATTTGCTAGTAGATCTATCCAGTCATATTCCTACACCTCAGAGCTCAAGGTGTTTCTATTGTTGATGCCAGCTTGTTCTGAAGTTCATTTAGTTTTTGGAATTTAATAATTTATTCTCTAGAAAACTACACAAGTGCTCTTCTTTAGAAAAGTTCTGGTGCAAAGACATTCATTGGAAATTTATTCTGAAATTCTAAACAGAACATTATAAATTGTGATTTAACGAGGAACTGTTGCCATCAGTATAACGACCTCATCTGACGTCATCTCCTTCCATATTGGAACTTCACAGAGATTCGAACCTGGATTCAATTAGAACTGTTTAGTGATAGGACTTATATTTTTCAATTCTAGGATTAATTTTTGGATTATATTCACAAACCGTAAGTCCTATTTCATATTTTTATCTTTTTTTCTAGGGAAATAAATTATTTTGTTAAAATTTACAAAGCTTGTTGACTTCACTCTTTTCTTTTGTTACTTTTGTACGAGCCTACACGTAACAGTAATGGTCCCTATTTCATACACAGTTTTGCCTGAGTGTGCAAATTAAACATTTTTTTCAATTGTGCCATATCAAAAGAGGCATCAGTGTTTTGTAGGCACATTTCTAGTGGAATAATTATGATCAACATTTCTTTGTCAGGATAAAGAAGAACAATTGAATTACCTTCTAGAAACAGTTGAAAATAGATTTGGAATTAAAAAGGACATCATCAAGTAAGTATAGTTTTTTAGTGTATCTCATGTACGTATTTATGCAAAATCAGACAAAAATATATTGTTCTCATGGTTAATTTACACCACAAGAATGCCTGATATAATTCTGTAGCTAGCAGCTATTGATCTGATATGAGCACATGCTAAGATCAAACAGAGTTACTTCCCATGGTCTATCGGTAATATATATGATACAGGATGGCAGTCTTTTTATTGAAAGTTTAGATCATTATTGAGAATAAAACCTTTACTGTCACACAGTGATATATCATTGAAGCCAGGCAAATATAAAAATGTTATCTGTACTCTAATTATTTTTGAAAATATTGCAATCAGAAATTTTCATTTCATTACAGTAAACCATGTCTTTGAGAGAACACCCCTTTTGCCAGCAAAAAGCTCTCACAAGACAATTGGTCTCATATAATAGGTCTGTGTAGGAGTGTCAGTTTTTTTCAAGTTTAAATTCTACAGGATTTAAAAAGAAAAAATACACTGACTGTATGTCATTTTATTCTTTATTCATAGTTCTTGTTAAAGTTTTACATGCATTCATCTTATAATAATGGTACATGTAGCACTAAAGATATACTCCTATCATCAAACATTTGCGTAATGACTAACAGTTTTGATCAGGCTTTGGGTTAATATGGAACAAATATATATATATATATATATATATATATATATATATATATATATATATATATATATATATATATATTATATTAAATCAAAAGTAAGACTAAGCTTCATTTTGAAACAAATTGTAGTTATTTAGAAACAAAAGGCAAATGCTTAATTCATACACATCAATTATAGTCTAAATGGATTAACTTGATAAACAC
Organism: Megalonaias nervosa; assembly: GCA_016617855.1. NCBI lineage: Eukaryota > Metazoa > Mollusca > Bivalvia > Unionida > Unionidae > Megalonaias > Megalonaias nervosa. The sequence goes on along the minus strand of JAECUM010009318.1, from coordinate 31,492 downwards.
ATCGTGGTCTAAATGGATTAATTTAATAAATAAAAGTCATAACCAATGCACTGCAGATATAATATATGGCAGAATCTTTGAAAATGTCACTTTCAGCTTGGTAATGTAACATTAGTTAAGCAAGAAACAACAGCAACCTTTACAAGGACTGTAGAATGCTACCATTAAAACATTAGGAACCTTTACAATGACTGTGTGGAATGCTACCTTAAAATCTGAAGATGAAACAAAAATCAGAAATGAACAAATATCTGAGATACTGAACATCTGAATTCAGGTTCACATTTTTCTTGGTCACAAACATATAGTATACTAAAATTCAGCCTGATATCTGTATGCCAAAAAAAGTGAGTGAAATAAACTATGCTACCCCTCGCTTTTTCAGTTGACCATATTTTCTTAAGTATTTGGAACCTTTTAGAAATGTTGCATGCAGTCATCATTTACATAGACATATACCTGGAATAAATTTAATGGAAACTGGATATTATTATCAGGAAAGATTTTCGATTTGGTGTGATTTGGTATGGAATGAACCTGTACTATAATGGTTAGAAAATAATTTGTAATTTCAAAAGTTAGAACTATTATGAATTACCAGTTTTTAGATTTGCAAAAAATGAATACAGGAGTTGCGTGAGAAATAATTTTAGGATGATTATTGCTTTTAGTATATGTAAATGATATTGTAGAATGATGTACAGACATCATTTAATCTTTTGGCTGATACTATATTTTGTGTAATTGTTGAAAATCCAACTTAATTGGATATTACAAAATACCTAACTGGTCTCATCAGTAACTAGTAATATCTTGACTCAGATAAAACACAGGTTGTGCTTTTAAAATGAAATCCAAATTATCATCCAATACGGCAGATGGCTAATAAAGGTATTCAAGAACATTAAGGTATTATGTTATCTAGTGACTCCACTTGCCATGAACAAATATTTATAATCATTTAGATATTATGTTGTCTAGTGACTCCACTTGCCATGAACAAATATATATAATCATTTAGATATTATGTTATCTAGTGACTCCACTTGCCATTAACAAATATATATAATCATTTAGGTATTATGTTATCTAGTGACTCCACTTGCCATGAACAAATATATATAATCATTTAGATATTATGTTATCTAGTGACTCCACTTGCCATGAACAAATATATATAATCATTTAGGTATTATGTTATCTAGTGACTCCACTTGCCATGAACAAATATATATAATCATTTAGGTATTATGTTATCTAGTGACTCCACTTGCCATGAACAGATATTTATAATCATTTAGGTATTACGTTGTCTAGTGACACCACTTGCCATACACACATATTTATAATCATTCAGGTATTATGTTTTCTAGTGGCACCACTTGCCATGCACAAGTTAAATATTTTATAATCATTTAGGTATTATGTTGTCTAGTGACACCACCGGCCATGCACAAGTTTAGTGTGAATATGCACTTACATATTATCTTATCTAATGACACCACCTGTCATGCATAAGTTAAGTATTTATAAGCATTTAGTTACTATGTTGTATAGTGACACCACCTGTCATGCACAGGTTAAGTATTTAGAAGCATTTAGATACTATGTTGTCAAGTGACATCACCTGCCATGCACAAGTTAAGTATTTATAATCATTTAGGCACTATGTTGTCAAGTGACACCACCTGCCATGCACAAGTTAAGTAATTGTCTAAAATGTTCATGGAGAAAGTTAATTCTTTAAAGAAATTTAAATATAAATGAAATTATTGCATCTTTGAAAGAATGTACTGCTTTCCCCCATTGTAACTTGGTACTTGGGGTCCATAAGTGCTAAGCTCATTACATACTGAACCACATGCAGTAGAGTAGGAATGATAAAAATAACACATGAATAATCGAGCATAAGCATAAGGGGAGGAAATGGAGGGGGGAGATGACATGCCAGTCAGACATTTAGTAATAATGTTAGTTTATATGATTTAAATATTATCAGTCCATGGTACATGCCTTTGCACATTTAATTTTGTCAAATAATATTGTTTTGCAATGGAAATAAAGATACAATACTAAGCTTCATGCTGTTTTCTCTCAACCCATATTGTCATGAATTTGATAGATCCGTCTATATGAGTACATTAAAATAAATCATATAGCACACAACTTTAATTAATATACCTGTCAGTTCTCATTTCTAATCTAGAGCTGCACTGCCATCACATTTAAAATGATTGAAATTTATGAAAATCCTCAGTCACTTTGTGAAAACACATGAGTCTAACACATCCTGACACTAAGAATATGACTGTTTGTTTAATTAAGAGCCTAGAATTGAATCATTTCCACTTCTCAACACATTTCACAATTAAATAAATATACATCTACTTATTTACCTGTAAAATTGCACAATTTAGTAATGTCAGATCATTCTTGTCAGTTAAATATCTTGTCATCAGTTCAGAGCACAAGTTACATATACTGATCAGAATTCACTCTTAAATCTATCTGCTATGAGAATGGAGTGACACTAAATTGATTTAATGGACCTTATTAGTGCCTCATTTTTTGGAGTATTTGTCTTGCAAAACTGGTGACTTTTCTTGTCCAAATCACATCGTCATCATCATCATCATCATCATCATCATCATCATCATCAATCCCTTAACCCAAGAGGTCGTTGGGGCACCACAGTTGACTTTGCAACCATTTCTCTCCATCTTTCCCTGATCTCTACTGCCCTTTAGGAATCTCCATATCCCATGCCTGTCCACTCCTTAAGGTTGTCTTCCCACCTCTTTTTCTGTCTGCCTCTTCTTCTGCACCCTCGCACTGTGCCTTGCAAGATTGTTTTTGCCAGTCCAGATGATCTTGAGACATGACCGTACCACTTCAGTTTGCGCTTTTTTACAGTGGTCAAGATGTCTTCATAGAATCTGATGGCTCATTGGATCCTGTTGTGGACTTCTTCATTGGTTACATGGTCAATGTATGAGATGCCCAAGATCTTGTGGTAGCATCTCATTTCAAAGGTTTGAATCCTTCTTTGTTGATCTGATGTGAGCGTCCATGCTTCACAATCATACAGAAAGATAGATATGACAATCGAATGCATCAGCCTTTTTTTGGAACCAAAAGCAATGTTGGTATCTTTCTATATTGGTCTCAACCTTGTTATTGTTGCTGTTGTCTGGGCAATCCTGCAAAGTAGTTCTGGTTTGGAGCTCTCATCTGTGATAATTGATCCCAAGTACTTAAAGCTTGTGACTCTTTCCAGCTTCTGTCCACTGACCTTTATTTCTGCACTGATGCCATTGGTGTTGTTTGTCATCAGTTTGGTTTTTTTCTGCGCTAATCTCCATACCGTATGCTGTGGAGGTTGTGTCGAGGCGTTCAACCAAGTCAGCCAGTTCTTTTTCATCTCCTGCTAAACCATCAGTATCATCTGTGAAGCGAAGGTTTGTGATTGTTCTTCCTCCAATGCTGACAGTACCTTTGTGGTCATGCAAGGCATCCTCCATGATCCTTTCCAGGAAAATGTTGAAGAGTGTAGGTGACAGTATACATCCCTGTCTGACTCCAACTGTTGTTCGAAACCAGTCTCCTCTGCTGCCATTGATGAGGACAGCTCTGGTGGCTTTGTCATAGAGGTGCTCAACAACCTGCACCAGGCTTGAGCTGATGTTGTACTTCCTCATAGTTGCCCATAAGGCTGCATGCCATACCCTATCAAAGGCCTTTTTGAAATCTATAAAGACGTGGTATAGATTCTGCTGGTGCTGAAGGTATTTCTGACAAAGGAGTCTGAGATTGAAGATTTGTTCTGTGGTGCTCCTTCCTGCTCGGAAGCCTGCCTGCTCTTCAGCAAAAATTTTCTCTGCTTGAGGCTTTAGTCAGTTGAGAATTATCTGCTCGGGTGACTGATCCAACTGATGGTTCTCTAGTTTTGGCATAGCTGTAGGTTTCCTTTCTTGTGGAGCACGATGACCAAGGATTGAGTCCATGTGGTGGGCCATTTTCCTGCCTGCCATATCTTGTTGCAGATTGTTGTTAGGACTGTGACTATCTCTTCTCCTCCTGCTTGAATGAGCTCTGCTGGTATGTTGTCAATGCTGGCTGACTTTCCTTTCTTTAGTGACCTAACTGCAATTTCTACTTCTTCATGAAGAATGGGGTTGTCATCAATTTCTTCTGCCTGAGGGCAATTTAGTACTGCTGGATTTCCTTCTGTCTTATGATTGTACAATTCTGAGCAGTATTCTGTCCATCGCTTGAGGATCTCTTGATCTTCTGAGAGGCATTTTCCTGATTTGTCTTGGATTATGGTGGTTTTCCCTTGTTTATGGGTTGTGAGATCTTTCACCAGCTGATATGCCATTTTGCTGTCATTTCTACTCAGACTGTCTTCGATTTTGCAGCATTGTCTTTCTATCCAGGATTCCTTTGCCTTTTTCATGCTTTTCCTGATATTATTTATCTCTCTGTATTTTCTAGCTCCTTCATTATCTCCTTTTCCCTTTTTCAGTTCTCTTCTTTTGTTGCATAGTTCAAGGACATCTGTCATGACCCAAGGTTTCTGTGTTCGATGATATTTACCAATGATCTCACTAGCTGTGCTAGTCACAGCTGTGTTGAATGTGGTTGTTAAGGACTCTAGGTCGGTGTCTTGGCTGTCCAGGGTTATCAAAGGTGCAAATTTACCACCTATCATTGCTTGGAAGGCTTCTGTGACTTTTGGATCTTTCAATTTTTCAAGGTCAGATCTGATTCTTGGTTGGTTAGGCTTTTTGATCATTTTCAGGTGGAGGCGAAACATTGTCATTAATAAATCATGGTCACTTCCAATATCTGCTCGTGGAAAACTTCATGTTCTGGCGATATTCAGCCCTGTGCAGAATCTTTTTTTCACCAAGGAGTGCATTTTTTTTTTTATTCAATCATCGCAGAGTGTATTGTCCATTCACCACAGAGTGCATTATCCAATCATCCCAGAGTGCATTGTCCATTCATCACAGAGTGCATTGTCCAATCATCCCAGAGTGCATTGTCTTGTCACCACAGAATGCATTGTCCAGTCACTCCAGAGTGCATTGTCCAGTCACCAAAGAATGCATTATCCAGTCATCACAAAATGCATTGTCCATTCACCACAGAGTGCGTTATCCATTCACCACAGAGAATGTGATGGCCACTTATTTTTGCTCCTATTCATAATATAGCTTATCATAGGGCATTGCTTACTGACACCTAAGACATCAGGGTATCACAGAAAGAATTTCCACTGGCAGGTGTCACTTGTTACTGCATGATCACTGAGGTGTTTTTATAAATATGAAGCCACTGACCTGCTGGAGTAACTTTAATGCTAAAGACAATTTTGGCAGTCTTGATAACAAGTATGCTGACATGGACCAATTGTAATCATGGCTTATTAGAGTTGTGCTATATCCCATTAGGAAGACAGTATTTGATGCTGACTGAATACAGTTGTGGATAGAGTCAAGGCTGATTTTAAAAAACACATTCTGGCAATGTCTAAATCAAGTAGAATGACATTGATGTAAAGTTTTTAGTTACTGAATTTTTAAAATGTCTCTCCCCCCCAATTATTTTTATAGTTTTGATCATAGAGTCTGTAGTGTTACTGTATACCTGGAACTGCGTGACAGTGAAGTGTATTGTAATGGGAGTCTCAATCTTATATACTTTCATTTGACTATGCTGAATATATCTGGGATAACTACAGTGAAGTAAAAGACCACTGCTGTGAGATACCACTGGTCTTGAAAAATCAGGTTCTCAAAACACGGATTAATTGATTATATAATTGGATGACCTCATGAGGGACTCTTCTGGCAAAAAGGGTGGTTTTTCAAGAGAGTTTCTACAGCAGTATGCTAGATAAAGAATCATTGGAGAAAATTAATTTGGAAGCTTTGAAAACAGTAACCATTCCTACCAGGAGTGCATATGGGACATTACTGAGTGAGAAAATTGGATGTGAAAGCATGAATTCTCAACATTGCAAACATAAACTAATTCAGTTGTTGAAATTTACTCTGGTGTTGATATCCGGCCCCGTTGTATAAAATGACCATGTATCAAATTCATTTCTTCAGTTCAATTGTGGAACACTTTGCCAATAAAAATAATAAGCAACCTTCTGTTTTGAATATCAAAGATGACTTGGGGTAATATACATGTAATTCCTTCATGTTATTATGATGGGTGGTTCAAGTCCAGCAGTTGACAAACACAATGTAGTTGTTTAGATAACAACATGTTCCTAAAGCATCTTTCCAACAGTAGATAGATTAAAGGCAGGCATATTGTATAAGCTAAACACTCTCTATTAGAACATCAAAAGAGCTTTGTGCAATGATACCTTTCAAAGCCAACAGTAGAATTATTGCTTGAATGATTGCCGAAAGTATGTCTTGATAAATTTTGAGATAAGCATCACTGTTTTTGCTTTTTCGTATTACAAAGTTTCACCAAAGTGCATTCTACTAGTAACAGAGAACTATGAAGAATTGTACCTAATTATCATAATTATCATATGATAGAAATATCATATTGCCTCATAAGAACATGGCTGAATGTTGGAAATGTCATATAACCACATGAGAGTCTGGTTGAATGATGGGAATGTCATAGAGCCACCTGAGAGTCTGGTTGAATGATGGATATGTCACATAGCCACCTGAGAATATAGTTGAATGATGGAAATGTCATATAGCCACATGAAAGTCTGGTTGAATGATGGAAATGTCATATAGCCACATGAAAGTCTGGTTTAATGATTAAAATGCCATATAGCCACCTGAGATTCTGGTAGAATGATGGAAATGTCATATAGACACATGAGAATATGGTTGAATGATGGAAATGTCATATAGCCACATGAGAGCAAGATTGAATGATGGAAATGTCATATAGCCACATGAGAGACTGGTTGAATAATGGAAAAGGCATATAGCCACATGAGAGTCAGGTTGAACGCAACTATTGTTGGCTTTGAACAATTCCCTTTAACACTAAAAATAAGTTCAACACATTTTTGAGACTGTAGAACAAGTGACCCTTAAATGAGTGTAAACTACCTATGATCACAATATTAGACATCAGCTTAGAGTGTAAACTACCAATGATCACAATATTAGACATCAGCTTAGAGTGTAAACTACCCATGATCACAATATTAGACATCAGCTTTAGAGTGTAAACTACCCATGATCACAATATTAGACATCAGACCAGAGTGTAAACTGCCCATTATCGCATTACAAGGCATTAGTTCAGAGTGTAAATCACCCATTATCACATTATTAGGCATTAACACAGACTGTAAACCACCCATTATCACATTATTATGCACCAGCTCAGAGTCAAGTACCCATCACAATATTAGGCATCAGCTCAGAGTGTAAATCACCCATGATCACAATATTAGATATCAGCTCAGAGTATCAATTGTCCATCATCACAATATTAAACTGCCCTTCATCACAATATTAGACATCAGATCAGAGTGTAAATCACCCATGATCGCAATATTAGATATCAGATCAGAGTGTAAACTACCCATGATCACAATATTAGACATCAGATCAGAGTGTAAACTACCCATGATCACATTATTAGACATCAGCTTAGAGTGTAAACTTCCCATGATCACATTATTAGATATCAACTTAGAGTGTAAACTACCCATGATCACATTATTAGACATCAGCTTAGAGTGTAAACCTCCCATGATCACATTATTAGACATCAGCTTAGAGTGTAAACTACCCATGATCACATTATTAGACATCAGCTCAGAGTGTAAACTACCCATGATCACAATATTAGACATCAGCTTAGAGTGCAAACTACCCATTATTACAGTATTAGACATCAGATCAGAGTGTAAATTGCCCATTATCACATTACAAGGCATTAGTTCAGAGTGTAAATCACCCATTATCACATAAAAGGCATTAACACAGACTGTAAACCACCCATTATCACACTATTATGTACCAGTTCAGAGTCAAGTACCCATCACAATATTAGGCATCAGATCAGAGTGTAAATCAGCCATTATCACAATATTGGACAACAGCTCAGTGTAAAGCACCCATTAACACAATATTAGACATCATATCAGAGTGTAAATCACCCATGATTGCAATATTAGACATCAGATCAGAGTGTAAACTACCCATGATCACAATATTAGACACCAGCTTAGAGTGTAAACTACCCATGATCACAATATTAGACATCAGATTAGAGTGTAAACTACCCATGATCACAATATTAGACATCAGCTTAGAGTGTAAACTACCCATGATCACAATATTAGACACCAGCTTAGAGTGTAAACTACCCATGATCTCAATATTAGACATCAGATCAGAGTGTAAACGACCCATGATCACAATATTAGACATCAGCTTAGAGTGTAAACTTCCCATGATCACATTATTAGACATCAGCTTAGAGTGTAAACTACCCATGATCACATTATTAGACATCAGCTTAGAGTGTAAACTGCCCATGATCACAATATTAGACATCAGCTTAGAGTGTAAACTTCCCATGATCACATTATTAGACATCAGCTTAGAGTGTAAACTACCCATGATCACAATGTTAGGCATCAACTTAGAGTGTAAACTACCCATAATTACAATATTAGACATCAGACCAGAGTGTAAACTGCCCATTATCACATTACAAGGCATTAGTTCAGAGTGTAAATCACCCATTATCACATTATTAGGCATTAACACAGACTGTAAACCAACCATTATCACATTATTATGCACCAGCTCAGTCAAGAACCCATCATCACAATATTAGACATCAGCTTAGAGTGTAAACTACCCATGATCACATTATTAGACATCAGCTTAGAGTGTAAACTGCCCATGATCACAATATTAGACATCAGCTTAGAGTGTAAACTTCCCATGATCACATTATTAGACATCAGCTTAGAGTGTATACTACCCATGATCACAATATTAGACATCAGCTTAGAGTGTAAACTACCCATAAATACAATATTAGACATCAGACCAGAGTGTAGACTGCCCATTATCACATTACAAAGCATTCATTCAGAGTGTAAATCACCCATTATCACATTATTAGGCATTAACACAGACTGTAAACCACCCATTATCACATTATTATGCACAAGCTCGGAGTCAGGTACCCATCATCACAATATTAGGCATCAGCTTAGGGTGTAAATCACCCATTATCACAATATTAGATATCAGCTCAGAGTATAAACTGTCCATCATCACAGTATTAAACTGCCCTTTATCACAATATTAGGCATCAGATCAGAGTGTAAATCACCCATTATCACAATATTGGACAACAGCTCAATGTAAATCACCCATTAACACAATATTAGACATCATATCAGAGTGTAAATCACCCATGATCACAATATTAGACATCAGATCAGAGTGTAAACTACCCATGATCACAATATTAGACATCAGATCAGAGTGTAAACTACCCATGATCACAATATTAGACATCAGATCAGAGTGTAAACTACCAATGATCACATCATTAGACATCAGCTTAGAGTGTAAACTTCCCATGATCACAGTATTAGACATCAACTTAGAGTGTAAACTGCCCATGATCACATTATTAGACATCAGCTTAGAGTGTAAACTACCCATGATCACATTATTAGACATCAGCTTAGAGTGTAAACTGCCCATGATCACATTATTAGACATCAGCTTAGAGTGTAAACTACCCATGATCACATTATTCGACATCAGCTCAGAGTGTAAACTACCCATGATCACAATATTAGACATCAGCTTAGAGTGCAAACTACCCATTATTACAATATTAGACATCAGATCAGAGTGTAAACTGCCCATTATCACATTACAAGACATTAGTTCAGAGTGTAAATCACCCATTATCACATTATTAGGCATTAACATAGACTGTAAACCACTCATTATCACACTATTATGCACCAGCTCAGAGTCAAGTACCCATCATCACAATATTAGGCATTAGCTCAGAGTGTAAATCACCCATTATCACAATATTAGACATCAGATCAGAGTTTAAATCACCAATTATCACAATATTAGATGTCAGATCAAAGTGTAAATAACCCATTATCACAATATTAGACATCAGATCAGAGTGTAAATCACCCATGATCATAATATTAGACATCAGATCAGAGTGTAAACTGCCCATTATCACATTACAAGGCATTAGTTCAGAGTGTAAATCACCCATTATCACTTAAAAGGAATTAACACAGACTGTAAACCACCCATTATCACACTATTATGCACCAGCTCAGAGTCAAGTACCCATCATCACAATATTAGGCATTAGCTCAGAGTGTAAATCACCCATTATCACAATATTAGACATCAGATCAGAGTGTAAATCACTCATTATCACAATATTAGACATCAGCTCAGAGTGTAAATCACCCATTATCAAAATATTAGCCATCAGATCACAGTGTAACTCACCAATTATCACAATATTAGACATCAGATCAGAGTGTAAATCACCCATGATCACAATATTAGACATCAGATCAGAGTGTAAACTACCCATGATCACATTATTAGACATCAGCTTACAGTGTAAACTACCCATGATCACATTGTTAGACGTCAACTTAGAGTGTAAACTACCCATGATCACAATATTAGACGTTAGCTTAGAGTATAAACTACCCATGATCACAATATTAGACATCAGCTTAGAGTGTAAACTACCCATGATCACATTATTAAACATCAGATCAGAGTGTAAACTGCCCATTATCACATTACAAGGCATTGGTTCTGAGTGTAAATCACCCATTATCACATTATTAGGCATTAACACAGACTGTAAACCACCCATTATTACATTATTATGCACAGCTCAGAGTCAAGTACCCATCATCACAATGTTAGGCCTTAGCTCAGAGTGTAAATCACCCATTATCACGATATTAGACATCAGATCAGAGTGTAAATCACCCATGATCACAATATTAGACAGCAGATCAGGGTGTAAATCACCCATGATCACAATATTAGACATCAGATCAGAGTGTAAACTGCCCATTATCACAATATTAGACATCAGATCAGAGTAAAAATCACCTATGATCACAATATTAGACATCAGATCAGAGTGTAAACTACCCATGATCACATTATTAGACGTCAGCTTAGAGTGCAAACAACCCATGATCACATTATTAGACATCAGCTTTAGAGTGTAAACTACCCATGATCACATTATTAGACATCAGCTTAGAGTGTAAACTACCCATGATCACATTATTAGACATCAGCTTAGAGTGTAAACTACCCATGATCACATTATTAGACATCAGCTTTAGAGTGTAAACTACCCATGATCACATTATTAGACGTCAGCTTAGAGTGCAAACAACCCATGATCACATTATTAGACATCAGCTTTAGAGTGTAAACTACCCATGATCACATTATTAGACATCAGCTTAGAGTGTAAACTACCCATGATCACATTATTAGACATCAGCTTAGAGTGTAAACTACCCATGATCACATTATTAGACATCAGCTTAGAGTGTAAACTACCCATGATCACATTATTAGACGTCAGCTTAGAGTGCAAACAACCCATGATCACATTATTAGACATCAGCTTTAGAGTGTAAACTACCCATGATCACATTATTAGACATCAGCTTAGAGTGTAAACTACCCATGATCACATTATTAGACATCAGCTTTTGAGTGTAAACTACCCATAATCACATTATTAGACATCAGCTTAGAGTGTAAACTTCCCATCATCACATTATTAGACATCAGCTTTTGAGTGTAAACTACCCATGATCACATTATTCGACATCAGCTCAGAGTGTAAACTTCCCATGATCACGTTATTAGACATTAGCTCAGAGTGTAAACTAGACATGAGATCAGAGTGTAAGTCACCCATTATCACAATATTAGACATCAGATCAGAGCCTAAAGTACCCATGATCACAATATTAGAAATCAGCTAATTAGCCCAGAATTACTTGAAAATGTTTGGTACATGTATATGTCACTAATGATTGCATTTTACACATATTTTAAAAATTTGCTTTTGTTTTAGTGCCAGTGATGTATGTGATGGAACGATAGATGAGCACACGTTGATGATCTATGTGTCCTTATTGAGAAGAAAGGTGATTGTCTTGCATTTTCTGATAGACACTTCAGTACAATATTCCATCATTATGGTGTCAATATGATTCACTTAGTATTACAAGGTATTTCATATAGCTTGTTACTTCTTTGTCTATTTGTTCTGCTTTCTGTGGTTCAGTAAATTGTAATTTGTAATAGTGAGGATTGTTACAGCGAGGGACTGTTGTAATTTTTGATGTGTTGAGTATTTCTAACTTTCTTTCCTTAGCACACCATTCTGTTTCTGTTCTATTGGTGCATTAATAACAGACATAGTCCCAAAGTAATTTTTATAAACAGATACTCAAATAGTCACAATCAGTATTACTTCTTGTGTAACATAAACAAGTGGATCATGTGATAGAGGGATTTCAACTACTTAACAAGAAACCTTCATTTGTATCTCCTAAAGTGTACCTTTGATAAATTTCTTTATGATATTTTCTATTTGTTTATTGATTTTCAATATTTTCTGACAAAATTTGACCTTTACATTTTAAACCAAGCTTTCTTCAGTTTTACCACACTGCTCAGGTTCATCTGTATGGATAGATTTTGGCACATTGTTCAGGTTCATCTGTAAGGATACGTTTTTGGTTTTTGATCTTTTTTCTTGGCATGCACATCAGATTGACATTATTTTCACCATTCTTCTGTTTTCACTACAGGTAGGGGATACATCTGCGGAATCGCCAGTTGCAAGCCTGGAGAGTTCAAAACGAAAGGTAATTTAAAATTTTTAATCAGTCATTTTATCTAGTAATTGGATTTTATTCAATTTGTTTAACTAAAATTTGTTTGATTCTGAAAACCATAATTATTTTGCTTTAGGCACTGCTTCAGAATTATCACCTTTCCATTTAAACTTGTTAAAATTTCTTTTAATAAAGGTGCTCCAAACTTTTAAAATTTTTTCAAGCTAAACTGAAACCAATGTATAATAGATATAGCAAGTGATTTATTTCTGAATCACTGTTAAAGTGACCATTTATTGGGCTTTTTCCGTTGATTTTTCACTTGAAATATGAATGATTTTCAGTCACAACATGGCATGGTTTGGAAAAAGGTCCATGTTGAGAAGAATCGGATGATTATAGTTCATTATTATTTGCCTACTGTAAGACACAGTTTAATATGTTATGATGTTGTCCGTCTGTCTGTCCATCAGCTTGTCTCTCATAAATTAACACAGTAACTTTAGTTCTTGACAGTTAACTTAGCTTTGTGGATGGCTTTACTCCGGTAAGGAAGAAACCTATACAAATTGGTATGAAAACGTCTCTTCTGTCCGAGCTGTTATTTAGACCAACTGGAAACCTGGCATCAAGTGTTTTCTGGCAGTGTGTTTGGTACATGGAAAGTTAAAATCTTGGAGCAGTTTGTAGTAACCATCCATGACACTTCCTGAAAAAACGACTGGATCGTAATTATCCCTTCATCTTGAAAGCAAATGACACATCAACTTGACAGTCATCCATGTATTAGAAAAGCCCGCTAACTAAATAGTTAATTTACTGTAAATCAGAATGATATTGATTTTAAGTTCAGTCACATTTTCTTGTCTTTAAGACTTGTAGATGTACTAAAATAAGAGCCATTATAGAAATTATAATGGACTTTACAATGTCAATGAATGTAACAAGAGATAAAATAGTCAATATAGCCAACCTCTAAAGACTCTTTTGATTGTAGTATATTTGATGTTACAATTAAATTTCCTTAGCAGATGGCCTTTTCAAGTTATAGCGTTAAATTAGCATTGAAATGGCTGAAACATAAACTGCTGTATAGATATATTTGACTTTCAGCAATTTTTCACATAGCCATCAAAAAACCAGAGGTCAGCATTACTTTCAGGCCTATTCCAAAGGAAACATCCGAGTTTGCCTGCAAAAAAAAAAAGATTAAATAACCTCATTCTAAACTTACAGCAGTCATGTACAGCAAAAAAGTGTTTAATGGTCAGTCAGATAATTTTTCTTATAATCTTGTGTTGTTTTTATTACAGTCCTAAAAACACTGCATATTTATGAAGGCCCTTACTAGAACTGTACACCATACTTAACAAAGTTAATGATTTGAAAAGAAATGTTATAAATGATGAATGTTACTTTGACTAGTGATTCATAGTGACAACAATTTGTTATAAATTATGAATATCACCTTGTTTGGCTTTTTATGAATATTTTTTTGCCTGACCTGTGATTCATATAATTCACAATTTGTTATAAATTATGAATATTATTTTGCCTGACCTGTGATTGATAGTGACCAAAATTAGTTATAAATTATCAATATTACTTTGCCTGATTTGTGGTTCATTGTTACCACAGTTAGTTATAAATTATGAATAATACTTTGTGGAGTTTTTATGAATATTACTTTGCTGGACTTGTGATTCATATATTGACCAAAAATTCATTTCTTTGATAAGATGGATAAATTTTACATGTTTAGAATTCATAGTAACCTTTAAGACAATATGAATAAATAGAAGGATGCTTATTTGAAGAAGCTCTGAATACATATTTATTTTGGGTTCATCCTGTTTGGTGCACAATTATTATGATAATAGATTTTTTTTTAGAATACATACTGAATTGGGGTGAGCATTTTTTTTCTTTTTCTTAGCAGGTCAAAGACCCATCAGGAGGGGGGTCTAGAGGAGAGAGTCCTCAGAGGAATTCTGAAATTCCCTCCATCATTGTGTCCCAACTCAAGCCTAGTCATATTCCCAAACCAGTTTCCAGAGTCACAGGAAGTCCTTGTTCAAGCCAGGAGGAAAGTCCACAATCTTCCAGAGAGGACTGGAGGACTACAAGGTCAGTCAGTGAAGAAAAACCTGGTCTAAAGTCATCTGATGAGAGTAGAAGGGCAAGGTCAGCAAGTGAAGAAAAGAAAAGTGGAATTCCTGTGCGGAAAACCTCTACCTCTGATAGCCCCGAGTTTAAAAGCTTTCCCACTCCAAAGAAAGCAGATGAAAAAGCAGACCTGAAAGCAACAGAAAAACTAAGTCTCAAAGCAAACGAAAGACCGGGTACTTGGAGGGTTGATGATGTAGTATATTTGAGCTCCAAGGGTGATGGCATTGATCAGGATACATCTGATTGGACATCTGGCTCATCAGGTCTCTCACTTCAATCATCTAATGATAAAGAGAAGTCCATTTCTCCTGAGGATCATCAGATTTACCCAGAAACTCAGAGTTTGATCATGGATACCATCAGTCAGGATGTTTCAGAACATTTTCCACGCTATGAATCACCAGAGATCACTGCAGGGTTCACAGACAGGTCCGAGTCCCCAAGTGGGGCCAAACATATATTGAACAAGGTCAAAAGACCTAGGAGCCCACAAAGCATCATGGCTGAAGCAAGGAAAAAGCAGGAGCTGGAGAAAGAAAAGAAGGCTCAGTGGAGGACTGGCAGCCAAGAGAGAGTGGGTCCAATGGAGACTGATGAGCCAGTCCTGACTGGCAGTGCTAGTGAGGGTGACAGAGAATGGTCTGAGGCTGAAGCCAGGGTCTATCGTATTGGTTCTGACAATGATCCTATGAAGTCTGATGATGAGGATATAGCAAAGGAGATTCAGCAGCAATCCCAACCCAGAGTTGCAGTTCCTCAACAGTTACGACAGGCTTTGCCCCAGTTCATGGTTCCAGGCCAAAGTCAGGATGTGGCCATGCTGCTGGAGGCACTGAGAAGTGCTAGGACCGAGGCCAACTTCCAGGACAGGAAGATGAATGGGGATCTCATTGGGTCTCATCAGGCAATGGATGTTGGTATTCATCAGCTTGAGGCATCCCGTCAGTCAGGAAACCTGTATGACCCTCCAAGGAGTATAGAAGAAACATCACTGAAGAAGCCTAATTCTGTTATTGATCAAACTCCTAGTAGGGGTCGAACTGTATCCCGGGAGTTAAGAATGGGTGAGAAAAAGAGTCCACCAAGGGGAATCTTAGATGTTGTTGCAAACCAGGAATCAGATCCTGATGAAACCAGGTTGAAAGAGAGGAGAGATTCGCCCCTGGCTAGGGACCGAATGCCTCATACAGGAATCCTACGTAAAAGGTTAGATAACTCTCCTCTTGCTGAGGTTGATAGGCAGTATTCACTAGATTATCTCTCTGGAAGTCACAATGCTACAAGTCAAGAGATGGAGACCAGCCAAACTGAAGATCCAGATAAACGTTTGATCCGTTATCTCACTAATGAGATAGACAACTTGAAGCTCAAAATTGAGGTGATGGAACGGAAGAAAAGCCCAGTGCACATGGCTCCACGAGTCGCAGGGGATTTTAGTTCCAGGGATAGAAGTCCTAGTCAGGTTAGCTCTCGAGCCAGGGCCAGGTACAGCACCTTGAATTCTAATGTAGAAAATGGCTACACTCACTTCTCCCCAACCAGAAGCAGAGCTTCAGAAACACTTAACAGGGCTTGGTCATTGTCACCTAGGTCTAGCAGTAGGAGTCCATCACGATCTCCTTCTGTCTATCGGTCTCACATTTCACCTGATAGGTTATCTAGAAGTGGATCCACATCTCTCTCTCCTGTCAGAAGATCCATGTCACCATCTAACAGAGATGTACGAAGTTCTGAATCACCTTCTAACAGAAGATCTCTGTCTCCATCTGGCCATGTCATGAGTCTGCAGGATCTTTCAACATCTGTAACTGAGGAACCAGATGGAACACTTTCCTTTTCGCCAGCTAACAATCCTCGGCAAATAAACTTAGGGTACAGCAGTCCAGTGAGACATGTCACTCAAGAGATTTGGGGAAACACTATCAAGGATGAGGATTATAATGTGGATATTGTGAAGTACACAAAATGGAAGAGCTTGATAGCACTGGATGACCTGACTGATGATGATATTCTAGAACTTAAACAAGCATTAGCATCAGCTCTTGTGGAATTAGACATTCTTCAGGCAAAGTTGAACAACACCAGTAAGGACATAAAGGAAAAAATGGGGAAGACAACTGAAGTGCTCAATGACTGCCGTGCTCACTTGACCAAATCTCAGGCAGAAAACATGGAACTAAGGTCACAGATTGAGAGAGAGAAAGCAAAAGCAGAAGCGATGGAATTACGACTTAAGGAAATGGAAGAAAACCTTCACAACAGCAAGAGTAACCAGGATGACCTGACACAAGAACTGGAGGAGACTGTCATCACACTAAAGGGTACACAATAGTGTGATTTTCATATTGCATGCATTAACAATTATCAAAACATAGATATCACATTTCTGGCAGTGATGATGTCTGCATCAACCTTTCTAAGATTTGTTAAAAAGTCTGTGAAAGTCATATAACATACATGTTAATGCTGTTTGCAGGAAGACATGGTGTTCCACACATCTCTTTTTTTCAGTAGGATTGTACAATTGCATTTTCTATCATTTTCAGATTTGAATACGTTTCCTTTCCAGAAACTTTTATTCCATCCCAGTACTTTATGCCAGTAAAGAAAAACTTAAGTAGTAGGGATGCACCTTTTGCTAGAGAAAGCCTTCTAAAGTCAAAGTTTGCTTAAATTGATCAGAAAGTAGGGATGTACCTTTTGCTAGAGAAAGCCTTCTAAAGTCAAAGTTTGCTTAAATTGATCAGAAAGTAGGGATGTACCTTTTGCTAGAGAAAGCCTTCTAAAGTCAGAGTTTGCTTAAATTGATCGGAAAGTAGGGATGTGCTTACTGAAGATGAGTTTTTGTCAAGGATATTTTCAGTATTCAAACCAAAACCTTTTCAACAGTGCCAGTTTGTAATTATGTTTGATTCATTTGAATTCAGTAGTTATGGCCTCTGACTGAGTTATTGCATGTCTAATTCAGCTGGCTAATTTGCCAAAAAAATATAATTTTCTAAATATAGAAACTAGGGGACAAAAGTAAGTTTTAATATGAGTTGGTTACTATCTTTACTATCAATGTGTTTGGTATTTTGTTGATTAGCATACGTACTTCAAGATCACTGTTAAGTATATATAAACAATTCAGCCAAAACTTTTATGACAAATTTCCAAATTGCTGCAATATGAATTTGTGCGTATCAGATGGTGAAAATTGCTTAGGTGCATGGATCCATGATGAACTGGTTACTTGATGATTCCCAGATGGCATGCAATTGGCTTGTAGTCCAGTGAAAATCACCAGTAGAAATAATTGATTGACAGATTTAAGTAATATTACAGTTTTTGTTGCTTTAATTGTTAATAGCAAACATCATTGAATTTAGAGGGATGACCTAATGAGAATTTATTTAGTCTTGTTTTAAAATTATTTTTAAATGAAGTTGCCTTCACTAAGTGATTAGCAACACTTTTCCAGATCTTCACTATTTTATTACAAAATTTTTTTTCCTAATGATGTGTCAAGCTGCACTTTTTTAAAGAGTTTAAGGTGTTTCTTGTACAATGATAGCATGACGAAGAGTTTTAAGGTGTTTCTTGTACAATGGTAGCATGAAGAAGTTTTAAGGTGTTTCTTGTACAGTGGTAGCATGGTAAAGAGTTTTAGAGTGTTTCTTGTTCATTGGTAGCATGGTGAAGAGTTTTAAGGCATTTCTTGTACAATGGTAGCATGGTGAAGAGTTTTAAGGTATTTCTTGTACATTGGTAGCATGAAGAAGTTTTAAGGTGTTTCTTGTACAGTGGTAGCATGGTAAAGAGTTTTAGAGTGTTTCTTGTTCATTGGTAGCATGGTGAAGAGTTTTAAGGCATTTCTTGTACAATGGTAGCATGGTGAAGAGTTTTAAGGTATTTCTTGTACATTGGTAGCATGAAGAAGTTTTAAGGTGTTTCTTGTACAGTGCTAGCATGGTAAAGAGTTTTAGAGTGTTTCTTGTTCATTTGTAGCATGGTGAAGAGTTTTAAGGTATTTCTTGTACATTGGTAGCATGAAGAAGTTTTAAGGTGTTTCTTGTAGAATGGTAGCATGGTGAAGAATTTTAAGGTGTTTCATGTACAATGGTAGCATGATAAAGAGTTTTAAGGCATTTCTTGTACAGTGGTAGCATGGTGAAGAGTTTTAAGGTGTTTCTAGTACAGTGGTAGAATGATGAAGAGTTTTAGAGTGTTTTTTGTACAATGGTAGCATGATGCAGAGTTTTAGGGTATTTCATGTACAATGGTAGCATGATAAAGAGTTTTCGGGTGTTTTTTGTACATTGGTAGCATGATGAAGAGTTTTAAGGCATTTCTTGTACAATGGTAGCATGACAGAGAGTTTTCAGGTGTTTCTCACACAGTGGTAGCATGGTGAAGAATTTGCTTCTGCTTTCTCTTTATTAAGCAGTGTTACTTTTTTCCATCAGGCTTCCCATAACCTAGAATTGGTCTCTGGTCTCATGATTCATATCATCTAAGAGTTTAGTAGTAAGCCAGTTAAGTTGGATTTCATACTTTATCCTATATACTTTTAGTGGTGCATATTTAGAGACTACATCCATAAGTAAGTCAGTCCACACCCTCAGAGCTTCATGTATGTCATCAAAATTTTGGACTATATTCCATGGAACTTTATTTAGGTCTTCCAGAAATTGTTCTTCATTAAAATCTTTGAACAAGAAATAAGTGATAGTTTTGTGCATATTTTTGTTTTTGTCTTGCATTTTACCTATCTTGTGAGAAAAATAGGGTAGTGATCACTAAGACCAATATTTGGTATCTTTGGAACTCATTGCATAATCCATTTTGTTGCCTTACAGGAATTGTTGGACAGGAACTCTTTGTATAATCCATTTCATTGCCTTACAGGAATTGCTGGACAGGAACACTTTTGTATAATCCATTTCATTGCCTTCCAGGAATTGTTGGACAGGACAAACAAAACATAAGTACTCTGGATAAAGAAAATGAGAAACTGAGGGAGAAACTATCTCATCTTCAGACAGAAAATATCAAGTTGAAAGAGGTATGTTCAAGAGTGCCCTTTGTAAACTAAATCCTAACACTTAGCAACATGTGCCAAAGATTATTATAATTTATTGACTCTTATTACTAAATCTTCAGTGTAGGTGTAATTTTGACAGAATTTTTCAGTGTGTCATCAGTGATCTTTGTTGTCAGGCCATGAACTGTAGTTGAGATGGGCAGCTATTCATTTTAAAGAAACTTCATTGTTAGATTGTCTATTTGTCCATCAACACATGCTTGTGAACACTCTAGAAGTTTCATTTCTGATCAGATTTGGATTGGATTTGGTATGCAGATTTATATCATCAATCTCTTTGTTGAATTTGATTATGAGCAACTTGCATGCATATTAATAAGATGATCTTTTATCTGATTGGTTGAGCTTGTGAACACTATAAAGGCTATATTTTTTTAATAGATTTTGATGAGTCATGGTATGTAAGCTTTTATCAAGATCTCCGATGAGATTTTATAAGCTTACATGATTATGAGCAACATTCACATATGTTAATGAGGCAGCCTTGCATCTGATTGGCTGAACTTTTTAACACTCAGGGGGTGTTCACCAGTTATTATGTACTTTTGAGAGAGTGATGTATGTATGGTGAAGTTGTTTGCATTTAAAACATGCACAGTGGAGAGAATGTTGGCATACCTCTATGCTACTTTGATGTAATGTGGCTGACATTTCTTTGGATATTGTACTTTTGGAAATTGTAAATGATCTTAGCACACTGCTAACTAAAATGACTGCTCCCTTGTGCTCCAAAAATCAGCCTGAATTTGTCTAAGGTACACTATCCTTAGTAGCTTTTAAAATAGGGAAAATGAATTTTGCCAGACTAGACAATACCAGCTTCTGAAAGTGCAATGAATGAATTACCAATATATCAAATGTAAAAAAAAGTTATCAGCTCTTTTTTTTACAATATACCTCTAAAGTTCAGGAAGTGAAAATGACCAAGTGGAGCTAGCACTTTTTGAAAGGTGCACATCTGGAGTAAGGCCAAGCTGTATATTCTATAACCCATATTACACCCATCAATCATACACCAAAATAAAGGGAATTAAAGGTTCTTTGAACAACACCTAAGATATACAAGGTCTTTTTTAAATAGCCAATATAACTAGTGAGGAAACCCGGAGGCAGTCTTTTTCTTTAAAATTCTAACCCAATGCAAAATACGAAACTGTAGAGCACCACCTCAGAGGCTTTTTTTCTGAACAGACTGGTTCAGATTTGGTATGTTAGATTATTATTTATAACACTTGTGGAATGTCAGATACCTGATGGATCTTGGATGAGTTCAGTTATGAACAACATCTGTGCATATTAATGAGGTGAGTTTGTGAACTTTCCACAAACATGTTTCTGAATAAATTTTGATCATACTGTACTTGCAATGTAACCTTATATATCTCAGACGAGTATGATTGTGAGCAATGTCCACATATTATTATGTACAGTTTCTGAGTTATGAGTCAGGGTCTAGTCCCATTTGGGAGAGGGAGTTATTCAGGGGACTGCTAGTTATTAGTTGTATTAGTAAATAACTTGTTTTAATATGCAGAGAAAATGATCATATATATATATATATATATATATATATATATATATATATATATATATATATATATATATATATACACACATACAGAGAGAGAGCAGAAAAGAAGATAAGTGACAATCATTAATAGACAATATATCTACTATGTACTCCAAACTTTTCTTTCCCCTCAACAGTTTTAATTTGTGTTTGAATTTGGATTCTCAAGCTGATGCAAGTCAACTACCCAGTTGAGCAATATCATTCTCACTTGGGACTCATGTTCATAGAGTTACGGGGAAGGAGATTTTTACCCTGCTATTTTGAGCTTCTAACCCAGGGACTTTAATGGGATCTGTTGATTCTGATGATAATGTGAATGTTAAATCCCCCTTCTATATTTCAATTACCCCACCCTACTCTCATTTCAGAACTTAATGGAAGCCTTGAGTAACACGTATTTACACAAGATAAAGATGCTTCTAAATATGGTACAATGGTTGAAAATAAAATTAACAAGACAATTATATTTTATGAGAGAGAGAGAGAGAGAGAGAGAGAAGAAGAAGAAGAAGAAGAAGAAGAAGAAGAAGAAGCAGAAGAAGAAGAAGATTTATAATTAGGATATTATTCTAGTCCCTAATGAGATGCATGTTGTCTGTAAGATATATGATTTAATATAATTTTAAGTATTGATGTTTATTGCAGGATTTTAATGAGTTGAAGATGTACAATGACAAAGCCCAAACAACAGTCAAAGATCTCAGAACCTGTCTGGAAGATGCCAGGAAAGAAAGAACACAACTCTACCAAGAAATTAAAAAAATCCAAACTCAGGGAAAAAATTCTCAGATCTCAGGAATTGTCAACAGATATATTGAAAAAGGATTGTACGATGAGGCTGAACAAGAGCATATCAAAGAACGTGCTAGGTTAAGGTCACCATCACCAAAACGCTACATAGAGAGAACTGAGGATGACTTTAATGTCCCAGAAATCAAACCAAGGTCAAGAAGTGCAGAGTCACGGCCCATTATAACAGGTGAAAATACATTCCGAACTAGTAGTCCAGTTAAGAGATCGAAGTCACCATTATCCTTTAATATGTCCAGTGGCACACCACGAGCGATAAGCCCAGTTCGTAACTCTCTACCATCGAGCTTTAATTATGAAGAAATTTCACCTTCACATAAGGAGATTTACCCCCATAGAAGGACCAAGTCATACATGGACAACTTTGGCCATATCAGTGGCATCGATCAGAATGACTCTCAGGTGGATCTCGATGACCCAGAACTCGTAGAATTACTTAACCCTAACTCTGTTGGAAAGTTGGACTTTGATATGGACCTAAGTGAATCATACGGGCAACGAAAAGTTAGGTCTAAAAGTCCTTATGAAAGTAGGTACAGAGAAAATGTGCCTCAAAAATTTGCAGAGGGAGAATCAAGATGTAGCCCCTATGGAGAGAAAGAATTGGCCTCTGTGATAAAACGATCAAATCAAATAAATGGAGAAATTGTTGGAGATGAGTTCAGTAATAACGAACTTGTTGAGAGTATTGTTGAATCACCACCCAAAAGCCCATACACAAAGTTTCCAGACACATATATGGGGAACAGGAAATTTATAGAAGCTTTAGATAATGCAGTCATGGCCAATCCACAAATGCAGGTTCAAAAGCGATATTTTGATGATTTTGATTTGGATGAGGGTAATAAATTACATAAGAACAAATATGATAAACTTTCTCAAACTTATGGACCAGAAAAAACTGACATGGCCAGAGGCCGAATTCCAAATCGCAGTATCCTGAAAAATGCCAAAAGTTTGCAGAATCTAAGCATCAAGGAAAGTTTGTCTCCAAGCCGAGCACCAGCTTCTACAACTAGATCTGTCTCTCCCAAAACTCGGTCAGCTCCGACTCGATCATATTCTGCAGGATCCAGTCAAGCAGAAAAGTCGTATTTTTCAACAACAAGAACTGATACATCACCAGCATTTCAGCACTCACACTCCATCTCAACTGGTACAAGAACATTATCTCCACTTTCTAAATCTAGAGACTCAACATTGAGGACCTCAGGATATTCTACTGGTACCAGTAGCTCCACTTTTAGCAGTCCCCAAAGGTCAAAATCTCCTGGGAGAACATCAGCCACCAGTCGAAACTTTAGTTCAAGTCAACCAACAACACAGCTGAGATCAAAACAGGAGTAAGTTGGCTTGTACTCCTTTGCAAAATATTAGTTTTAAAATTCATCATTTAGATTTATTATTCTTTAGCTAGAATGGTTTGGAGGGTTTGCTTTTAGTTTAGTGATGCTAATATGATTCTGTTTGTAGTGTTCTTTGTGGCTTTAGTTTTTGAATTCCTTCAGAAATATGAATGGTTCTTCATTTGACAATGCAAAATTAGTTTTAATTAGCTAGCCAAAAACATATTTTCTATAACAGAATTTTTTTACTGTTGTAGATAGACTAAAGGGATGTAACTTTTTAACATTTCTAGAGTATTTGTAAAATTTTAATTAAAATTACAGTTATTAGGTATGGGTGTGGGATAGAGTGGAGGGTGGGGTTGGGAATGGTATATATGATCAGTGCCTACAAGAATCTAACATGGTGGTTGGCAAGCCCTTTTGGATCTAATTTTGTATATAATATTATACTGACAGGAGATAATTGTGAAGATTCATTCTTCCTTTAAATGTTTAAGAATTTATGAAAGTTCTTTTCTGGACAGTAATTTGGTTAAAATCTTGAAAGTGCATGTAGGTTTATTTCAGCCCATTGTGAGAGAAGATGATAATTTCTCCTGACAGTGTTTTAGTTCTTGATTAAATAAATTCACTGTTTCCATTCAAAACTTATTCTTTAATCACATTCAGTAAGTTGCCACCTTTTCAGATTTGCATCTATTTGTTATTCTCATGTTATTTGTATTCCTTGTTTATTTTTCTACTTAAAATTCTGAATTTTAAAATTTAGGTCTAGACGAAGGCAGTCTTTATCCAGAAAGTTTAGACTTGCTAGAATGTAAGAATGTGCCTAATCTCTTATATTCCTGAGTGTTTCTATTCACGATTTGTCTTCTCTGTGCAGCTTTTTGTGTTTTCATCTTTCTTGCTCACTACTTCCTTTCAAAGAATGGAGGGCCTGTTTGTGTTGTCCCTTTCTGTGTGTGAAGGGCTGGCATCTGAATCATCTAAAACAATGAGATTGTTATAAAACTGTATGTTGTCAAGCACTGTTAACCCTATTCAGCTTTCTGTGCTCAGAATTATTGTTTTTGCTTTTTCTCACACACTAATTTATAACACACGGCCATACCCTACTAAAAAACAATGGAGTCATACAATATTTTTAACGTAGGTCTTAGAACCTAAAATGTACCACAGTATATACACTTTAATTTATGTAAAGCATATTAGGTGGGAACTAGATCTAAAGAGAAAAAGAAATCTTGCATTTATTTGATAATAAGCCTCCCCCCTTCCCCTAATGATGACAAATACTTGCTTAGGCTATCACTGTCTCATTAAAAGTCCTCCCCTCCCCCCACCATCTTTATGAGAAATTTATTTGGCTGGTCCCCTGGTCTTATCATGGGAGTAATACTGTTAATCACCAAAGGTTTAAATGTATGTATGATATTAAGGTGTAGGAGTTAATCAGTGGTCTTCAGTATGTTAAAATGAAAATTGAGCTAAGAACATTTAGACAAGGCCTGTATTATAGATTAGTTGTGTCCTAACCTTTTCTGTCTTATAAAATAAAATACTCATTGATTCACTGATGACAGGAGGTTCACCTAATACCTCAGGTGTAGGTACTATGTAAATTCTTACAGTCTGTTGGGTGTTTTCTTTTTAACCTTTAAAAACATCATCTCAGATCAATCATCATTGACAAATTCAAAAGATAACTCTAATCTAGGTTTAATAAGGCTGGATACTATCTTTGTTTCTATGTTAGACACAACTTGGAGTTTATAACCCCCACCCACCCAAGTGCATAGTCAGTGCATTGTAGGTTATGCCCCAAGAAATGCTGGTTGCTTGTTTCAACTAGGTCAAGTTGCACAAGGGCACAATAAGTATAACACTGGATAGGTGTCTTCAAACCCATGGGCTTCTTATGTTGTATCCAAGTACCTACTGCTAGTATACCTTATGTACTCACTTATAAGATGAGCCCAACTGCAAACTGCACACAACTAGATCTGTCATCACATGTGCTGGCAGATCTGGCTCTGTGCAGTTTGTTAGGTGCAGTCAGTAAAACTGGCAACAGAGACCCTGATCTGCAGGTGCATTATGCTACAGCAGATCAGGATCTTTGTTGTTTACAGTTTGATTCCACTTATAATTGAGTACATATGGTACATCATTTTGGTAGGTAATTCTGTTGGAGGTTACAGACTCTAGCTGTCATATTATTACTATATATTTCATATATATGGCATTTTGTTTACAAACTCTCCCACCCCCAACACTGCCAAACAGACATGCATCCTCAAATTAGGTATCATTCTTGCTGGGTACTTGATGCAATCAACAGTTATGGACCCCAACAACAATTTTACAGCAAGGTAGAGCTGTATGTAAACTCAATGATCATAGCTGACAAATACGTGTATGAAGATCTTTCCCTCCATATTAATTTGATTTAAAGTTTTACCCCATGTTTTTGACAAGGTGATAATTGTTGGGGTATAACCTTTAATAGTTTTAAAGTACAGTCCAAACTGTGTTGGAGTTTAAAAGAAGGATTAACTGAACTATATACATTTCTCAATATCAATGATCAGATCTCTAATTAGGTGCCTGACTGGTCAATTACATGGTTGATCATTTTGATAGCTAAGTCTGGCCTTACAACTGATGAGGTACCTTACTGGTCAATTACATGGCTGGTCATTTTGATAGCTAAGTCTGGCCTTACAACTGATGAGGTACCTTACTGATCAGTTACGTGGCTGGTCATTTTGATAGCTAAGTCTGGCCTTACAACTGATGAAGTGCCTTGCTGGTCAATTCCATGGCTGGTCGTAATTAGATACCTCTTTAAAGAGTCATGATATTGACAGGTTTGTTTCTTTTATTGTTCAAAGGGAATATGAAC
This sequence comes from Megalonaias nervosa, assembly GCA_016617855.1. NCBI lineage: Eukaryota > Metazoa > Mollusca > Bivalvia > Unionida > Unionidae > Megalonaias > Megalonaias nervosa. The sequence continues at coordinate 4,687 of JAECUM010009318.1, read as the reverse complement.
ATATGGCTGTTAATGGCAGATAACAGCTTAATACAGAAGACCTCAGAGACAGGTTTTGCTGCATTCACTAGTTGTTTTTAATAATAATAATAATAACTCTTAAATATTTAAACTTCAAGAAGTGAAAAAATGGAAACAGCAAAATGCAGAAAATCAGAAAATCTAAGAAAAATGGAAAGAGAAAATGTAGAAAATCAGAAAATCTAAGACAGTGAGGAAATACTGGCAATAAATTCTAGCCATTAAGAAAAATGATGCATAGAATATTTCTTCTTGTAAATAATGGATGGAAATGACTGCTAAGAGTGGGGCATTATAACAGTGTATTGATTGAAAAGAAAATATTCTTACATAAAGTCCATCCTTGGAGATATACAATAAGATAAATATTTTGACATACCTGATTGTGAGAATTTTAATTGACTGTCATTTACCAAAGCGTTGTTCATACTGCAGGCACAAATCTTTGTTGTCAGAAGAGGAAAGGAGATATGCAGACTTGCTGATCGACAAGTACACACGTAAGCATATCATCGATGCTGCCTTGGTCAACAGCTAACAAGGGAAAAAGTATAGTGTAGGTAAGTGTTGACAGAGATGTTGGAGATTTGTATTTTATTCCTATAATGAATGGGTGCAGTGCATAGGGGTAGTTTATAAATCAAGATGGGCGGCCATCTGTCTTTACATATTTGATTTGTGAATAAAATAGAAGAGTGGCAGATCTGGTTCCATTACTTTTGTTATTATCTTTTGTTATGATATTATAAGAATTTGAAATGGATACTTATAAAAAAAACAAGTTCTTTAAATCTTACAGTCATGGGGTGTATATATATACATATATATATATATATATATATATATGCACTGTAGGGATTGATCTAGGACATATTCTATGATGCAGAGTAACTTCATGTTTATACTCAATCTGAATTTTGATCCACAAATATAAATATGACATACATACATACATACATACATACATACATACATACATACATGGACAATATTGTCTATTATAATCTTCATTTATTCCTTTATAAGTATTAGTCATTGACAAAACTAGCATAAAAACACATTGACAATTAAGTTTTAATCTGAGGCCATTCATGAAACTTAGTACATTTGTGCCATGTATGCAATTTAAAAAAATCACCAAGGTTTCCAAACAATGCACAATTAATGATTTCTCCATACATGCCTGCCTGTCATGAAAAGTGAAATAAAATGTGACACTACAGACTGAAGAGATGAAGTATGTGACAATGCAGACTGATGAGATGAAATATGCAACACTAGAGACTAAAGCAATTGGAGCATGTGACGCTGTGGACTGATGAGATGAAGTATGTGACACTAAAACTGAAGAGTATGTGATGCTACTTACTGAAGAGATGAAGAATGTGACTCTTCATACTGATGAGAAGAAGTATGTGACACTAGAAACTGAAGAGATAAAGTATGTGAAACTTGAGACTGAAGAGATGAGATTATGTGACACTACAGACTGAAGAGATTGAGAATGTTAGACTACATACTGAAGAGATGAAGAATGTGACACTAAAAACTGATGACTAAAGTATGCAACCACAAGAGATTGAAGATATGACGTATGTGAAACTTGAAACTGAAGAGATGAAGTTATGTGACACCACACACTGAAGAGATGGAGAATGTGACACTACAGACTGTTGAGATGAAGTATGTGGCACTATAGGCTGAAGAGGTGAAGTATGTGACACAACTGAGTATGTAATGTGACAAACTGAAGAGATAGAGAATGTGTCACTCCATACTGATGAGATGGAGAATGTGACACTACAGACTGTTGAGATGAATTATGTGACACTCAAGACTGACAAAATGGAGAATGTGACACTACATGCTGATGGGATGAAGTATGTGACACTACAGACTGAACAGATTTGACACTACAGATTGAAGAGATGAAGTATGTGACACTACAGACTGATGAGATGAAGTATGTGACACTACACACTGATGAGATGAAGTATGTGACACTACACACTGAAGAGATGAAAAATCACAATCTGTTAATGATGGCATTCTACAATAGATACAAGTTGTCAAACAATTGGAAATTTTGGCATATTCTCGAAGATTTTAGAATCCTTCTTATCATGAATTAAGATCATCACTTACATTGACATTAATAACAACCAGTTATCTTTCTTTTTCTTAAACTAACATAAATTGTTTGTATTGATTTTTTTTACTACATTGTTGTTTTCCCAAATTGTTATTCTAGCCTGACATTTAACAGTTTGATTGAAATCTGACAGTTGCATGAAAAAAGTCAGGAATGTTCAAGCAATGTCTTTATTAATAGCAAGTTTCTTGACTTTATAATTCCCACTCAGGTCCCAATATTGCTTGACTTGGTTTCAATACCAGTCACTATAATTCACACTCAGGTCCCAATATTGCTTGACTTGGTTTCAATACCAGTCACTATAATTCCCACTCAGGTCCCTATATTGCTTGACTTGGATTCAATACCAGTCACAATAATTCACACTCAGGTCCCAATATTTGCTTGACTTGGTTTCAAAACCAGTCACTCACTATAATTCACACTCAGGTCCCAATATTGCTTGACTTGGTTTCAATACCAGTCACTATAATTCACACTCAGGTCCCTATATTGCTTGACTTGGTTTCAATACCAGTCACTATAATTCACTCAGGTCCATATATTGCTTGACTTGGTTTCAATACCAGTCACTATAATTCACACTCAGGTCCCTATATTGCTTGACTTGGTTTCAATACCAGTCACTATGATTCACACTAAGGTCCCAATATTGCTTGACTTGGTTTCAATACCAGTCACTATAATTCACTCAGGTCCATATATTGCTTGACTTGGTTTCAATACCAGCCACTATGATTCACACTCAGGTCCCAATATTGCTTGACTTGGTTTCAATACCAGTCACTATAATTCACACTCTGGTCCCTATATTGCCTGACTTGGTTTCAAAACCAGTCACTATGATTCACAGTCAGGTCCCTATATTGCTTGACTTGGTTTCAATACCAGTCACTATAATTCACACTCTGGTCCCTATATTGCTCATGTGTATGACACAGTCCCTGCTTTCGGCACATTCAGTCAGCTTTAACACCAGTTGAACCATAAACAGAATGAATAGCTGAACAGGTGTTAATGTGAAACTTGCAAGTAAATACCCTTGTGCCTCAATAATTAAAATGATGACAGTTTCTGTTATTGTTAAAGACATATCAACGCAGTAGCTAGTAATTTCAAAACCCTGTGAGACTCTTTAAAAAAACAATGGTCTGGTCCAAGAGCCTCATGGGCATCCATGGTGAACCTGTCTCTAAATTTACAGGTTTTGACCCTTTACATGGTGACCACTACTAGAAGATATTTTCACCAACTGAATGTCATGCTAAGTAATGATTTAAACTCATGATAAAATGAATTCTTTATATTATGATTATATTTGTGTCAGCTTTAGCAACTTTGCAGATCTCTAAATGTTTTAAAATTTGTGGAATTTTTGGTTATACCCAAATTGCAGTGGTGATTATGATTATAAAGTACATGTAGATAATGTGATATTGTATGTAAAGTACATGTAGATAATGTGATCTTGTATGTAAAGTACATGTAGATAATGTGAATTTGTATGTAAAGTACATGTAGATAATGTGATCTTGTATGTTAAGTACATGTAGATAATGTGATATTGTATGTTAAGTACATGTAGATAATGTGATCTTGTATGTAAAGTACATGTAGGTAATGTGAACTTGTATGTAAAGTACATGTAGATAATGTGATCTTGTATGTAAAGTACATGTAGATAATGTGATCTTGTATGTAAAGTACATGTAGATAATGTGAACTTGTATGTAAAGTACATGTAGATAATGTGATCTTGTATGTTAAGTACATGTAGATAATGTGATCTTGATGTAAAGTACATGTAGATAATGTAATCTTGTATGTTAAGTACATGTAGATAATGTGATATTGTATGTAAAGTTAAATGCTTTGGGAGAATGTGTTTCTTTTTTTTAAAAGATGCATTTTGCTTGAAGCTAACATTTGTTAGTTTTTAGAATGTAGATTTTCATGGATTTTGAGGTGAAAGTTTGTGGAATTTTTTATGAATTTTTGTGACCATCCTGTCATTATAAATATCCATATGCAGAATGTTTCATCATAGCATACATATAAAAGAAATATGCTTTCAGCATCATTACAACTGTTGCAATTTCAGTGTTATATAACTTTACACTCCAACTATTCCATTTCATTATAACCATGAGACTTTTTTGTGTTTTGATATGTCAATAAAACCTTGAGAGGAACTTGTGTGTAATGCAGCAGAAAGATCGCAAATGCTGAGAATGTTTTTTTTTTATGTGGCAGTCAGTTTTGTCTGCATTCATGATACCCTTTCAGCATAACCTTTCAGTCCCACTCACAGCTTTACTGACATATCATACTACATGGCAATGTGCTAGGGTATGAGAAATTGGTGATTGTTACCAATTTTTATATGGGACTTTTCTTTTGAGCTGTTAACCTTGCTTACATTGAACAATCTTGTATTTCTTAAAATTTTCACAGAATATGAATCTTGCATACAACTTGGAAAAAATTAAAGGAAGAAAAAGAACCTGAGCA